>JAVJIF010015855.1:0-72758 GCA_038442645.1 Agave tequilana
GTGAACTAAATGCGCTAAATGCGGAAGCTAATGCAAATTTTGCAAACACACTTAGTACAATCAACAAGTGTAGCCGAATTCCCCGTGAAGGGCTCTGGACTAACTCCTCTTGATTCCCCTTGAATGGGTTGAGGTGCTATGTGAAGCTCTTGTTGATTAAGTACAAGTGAGGCCACACAAACAACCAGCATATAATGATATATCAATATGAATCAATGCAAGGCACAACACAAATGCAAGCAAGTATGATATGAATGTTATGAATGATGCTTTGCACAATATAAAGAGAGAGAGTTGAGAGACAAGTGGATCAAACGCAAAGGCCAAGATATGTTTCGAGGTTCGAGCACCTTGCTCTACATCCCCGCCTACACCACCGTGTAGGATTTCCAATCCACTATCTCCCACCGAGGGAACCTCTACCGAAGAGGATTTGTTACAACTCTAGGAGTACCAAACTCCTCTCTCAAACAACCGCCTCACAACCGAGGGTAGGCCCGTAGCCAAACAACAACCAACAACACCTCTACCGAAGAGGGTTTTACAACCAACTCCACCTCTCACTAGAGGGAGCAAACCAATCACCCGATCACCTCTACCGAAGAGGGGATACAACAAGAAATAAGGTGTTTTACAACAAGTGGTTCCAAGAACCACAAACTCAAACTCTCTCTTTCTTTTCTCTTTTTCCACAAACAAAGATCCTAAATAGATTAGGATAGAAATAGCTCAAGTGTGGAATTAGGTGTTTTTAGAAACAAGCAACAAAGAAAAACTAATTGGGAAGTCTCTTGTAAAAGATAGAAAATGAAAGATCAAATCAAAATCCCAAAACCTAGTTTTCTTTGATTTCCAAAACCACAAAAACAATACAAAGATGAATCTTTTTGGCACAACTCTTTCTAAAACCTTTTAAACAGTAGAGAAAGTCTAGAAATTTTGTCTCTAAAAAACCTTGGCCAAAATCCCAACAAATGGGGTTTATATAGGCCCATCAAAAACTAGCCGTTAGGCTGATGTGGCAGCCTGACGTCGACCGGCCCGGTCGACCGCCAACGTTCAAATTGTGACCGTTGGGCAACCACGGTCGACCGGCCCGGTCGACCCAAACAAACAAGAGCAGAGCTCTCAGACCCGGTCGACCCGGACGGTCGACCGTCCCAGTGCTGCCAAACGTGCACAGATTTGTGCACGTCGGTTGACCGACCCGATCGACCGACTTCGTCCTAGTCGACTTGGTCAGTTGACTTAGTCGACTGGTTGAAGCCTGGAACAGAAATCTGGATCAGAGAAACTGTTTAAAAATATTTTGAAAAATCTTTTAAGTCTTCTAAAATCCACAAAACTTGTTTTATCATTTTATATTGAAACACAAAGAAGTGATAAAAATTTCAAGACATATATCAATCATATCAATTCATTTTTGAGTCTTGCAAATTTTATCAAAACAAAACTTGTATTTTTATCAAACTTGATTTTTCAATACATGAATAATAGTCAAAATAAGTTTGTATAGGAAGTGTACGCATGTATGTATAAATAGAACCATCTACTATACATATAAACAAATTAAACTTGTTTTGATCTAATATTCATGAAACCAATCCAAAAACATAATCTTTTGTGTGTTGTGCACTTGAGCATGTCAACTATACTAAGCTTTACAAATGGATCTAACACACTATCTAAACTATGGATACCTAAGTCTTCTTGATGATCTTCATCTTCAAGTTGACTTGCTCCAAAACTCCATCCATGGGCTAGGCAATGTGTGATCTTTAAGCTTTGGCCCTGGAATCACTATGAAAGCTTTTAAACTTCTTGTTGAAGCTAATCACCAACTAATATCTTGGTTAAGGATATGAAATTAAACAACACAGATTATTAGTAAACATAACTACATGAGTTAATCATCATCAAAACTAGGGTGAAGGCCTTGGGCCAACATCTCCCCCTTTTTGATGATGACAAAACTCATGGAGTTATATATTCATGGATTAAAGTTAAGCTTCAAAGAAGCTCCCCCTTAACTCATGCATAAACAAATACACAAAAGATATGCAATGAATGTACATAAACATGTATGCATCAACATGCATAAAACACATAAACATGTTCTAGAAGCTCTAGATACCATTAATTAATAAAACATTAACCAAAAACACTAGATGCTCTAGATACCAATAAAACTTAATATGCAAAAACATAAGTATGCATATATAAAAACCAAATTATTCTCCCCCTTTTTGTCAATCATCACAAAGGGTAAACAATCAAAACAATAAATAATAATGAGGGTAAAAATCTTTCTTCCCCTTTTTGTCAATCAAAACAATAAAACTATGTCTCTCCCCTTTTTGTCTAAAACTAAAACAAGGTCAATAAGTGACTTTAAACAACATGATATCAATAAAAAATATGTCAATGAAGCATCTTGATATCATTGAAAATAAACAAAGATCAATAAGTGTTATATGCTATATACATTCATGAAGAGGAAGACGCTAAGTTAGCTTCCCTACACATATGCATTACATGAAGGAGGGATGTTAAGCCCTAATTCACATAACACACATTATGTAATGCATAAGAGAGATGTGAAGCTCCCCCTACACACGTGTACCATATAAAGAAGAGATGTTAAGCTCTTCAATACAAGATACACTCATCATGAATCTATATGTGGAAGAGATGTTAAGCTCTCCTTGCATATAGTCAATACAATCAAAACTTTTATATTTTTCTTTAAACAAAATTTTTTAGATACCATTTAAAACACAAGACATCTTGATATCAAAAAATAGTAATTTTTTTTTAAGGTCATATAAACATTGAATGACTATTTTTGTATCATAAAGCAAGGGAGTGGAAAACTAAATACCAATTGAAATATGAAAATCGAATTTTCTCCCCCCTTTATGAATACCAACAAAAGCTATGCGTAGGCTTGAAATAAGATACCAATTGAAAACTAAATCATTGAAATAAAGTTGAAACTCAAGCTCTAGTATAACAAATTTGTGTGAAAATTTATATCTTAAGCACAAATAAAACAAGTATATGTGTATGAAATAGAATGAGTACCAATCACCAATAGATGATACCAATTGAAAGTATACATACACAAACACATATGAGTATACAAGAATCAAATGATACCAATTGAAAGAGTTCAATGATACCAATTGACATAACAATAAGTTTCAAGTTTATACATCATATTACTATACCTCCCAATCAAGGTTCAAGTTTTAAATGATTTTCATTTTAAAGCATACATGAACATGATCTCCCATCCATCCTCCCATGGATGGTAGGGGTTTTCAAAATAGATTTGAAAATAAGATTAGTTTTGAAAACTCTACTACCAAATGAAGAATACCGTAACTAGTTATAAATAGAAAGTTTTGTTAACTAGTACGAAATCCTTCAAGTAAGGAATAAAACAAAATAATTTTCATAAAACATGAAATTCACATGATAATCAACACTCTAATTCAATTAGGCATAAATATGACTCATGAATACAAAACATGAGCAAGCAATAAATGTGAGTGCACAAATAAAGTGTGAATATCATAATCATAAAATATTCAATTAAGCTCAATTATTCCTTAAACTTTAAAACACGAAAATCATTAAACTTATTTTAATCTTCAAGCATATGTATGTCTTATACAACTAAAGCATACATACATATCCAAAACACAACGAGTCCACAAAATATATGCATTAAGGCACGTGGCTCAAAAGGATATTCATGTATATCTAATAATTTGGATAAAATAGACATATACATGAAGTTAAACAAATAAACACAAAATCAGAAAAACTAAATCTTCACCAAACACATTTCATTTCAAGGTATATGTATGAATTGTCAACACAATAAGTATACATACATATCCCTAAACACAATTGAGTCCATATATATAGATTTGCATGAAAGGCAAATGACTCAAGGGGTATACATGTATATCTTAAAGTTTGGCAAAATTACACATATACATGAAATGAAAACACACAATCATAAAACAAATCCAACAATAGGAATACAAGTTTAAAATGTATAGATCATCAAAACTAGACTATACTAGCACATTTAATGGGTTCAATAAGCATTCAACTCAAACATATATAGATTTATTTGTGGCCCACTATATGCACAAATATACACCAAGTTTTAATGAAAACTAACATCTAAACATGTAATCTACACATGAAGCATAAAACGGGATAAAAATCAACATGATAAACAAAAACATGATTATTAGGAAAATCCACAAGTTATTAGAACTATGATATACGCAATATCAACCAAAAAAGTGAGAACACAAAAGAATTTATCCATATTAAACATGGGTGTCTCAAAATAACTAAACATGTATATCACAAGTCTAATAAGCATGGCATTTTCATACTAATCATTAAACAATAAAACATGCTATAAATAATGAATATTGAAAGCATGAAAACAATAAATGAGAGTTAGGAATCGTTACCAAAACCTAGAAGGCAACTTTCCTTGTCTCCAAAATATGGTGGTCCTCTCCACTAAATCTTCCCTTGAAAGTGATGCATCCATTGATTTCCTTTAAGCTCAGAACGCATCCACTCCAAGGTGCCGCTACTCTCACGTCATGTGAGAGCCACACCTACATTAAAAACTTTAGGGGTGGTCTTTGGTACCCATACTCTTTTGGGTCCATGGGGGTTAGTACCTTCTCTAACCCAAACAAAATTCTTTGCTAAATTCACATTATGTAATCTATCAAAGCAAATTTAGTAAGGTGGCCCTTACGTCCACAATGTGTACAAGTGTACACATGAGCATACTTGTGATGGGTGTGTCCGTGAGGAGCATGTGTATGCCGTGGAGGGTGTGCATGCATAAAGGATGGAACTTGTTTCTTTTCGAACTAAGGTTTCCAAACGTGTATGATTCATGGCACATTGGCTCATAGTGGAGCCCAAACAATCAACCTTCTTCTTAAGCAAACAAATATCATCATTAATCTTAGAAGAAGAAGTGTGGCATGCAATAGGTGAGGTGTGTGATACTACACTAGCATGGCAAATATGTGCATCAATCTTATTTTTCAAAACATCATTTTTCTTTAAACATATATCAAATCATTTGAAATAGAAATAATTTTGTTTTTCAAATCAACATTCTCTTTTAAAACAAATCTACTTTTGAAGACAAGTTCTCATTTTTCTTCAAAGTGTTTCACAATCATTTTTAGATTTTAAAAATTTATTTTCTTTTAATGCAGTTCTAATTGAGATCTCAATGCATCCCTTTCATTAGAGACCTCAACCTTCTCTTGCAAAACATTGTCAAGTCTAGAATGCAAACATTTATTTTCTTTTTCAATTTCTAGACTTTTCTTTTTCAAAACTTTATATTTTTCTATTATTTTTTCACACACAATGGATAGTTCTTCATTCAAAGCATGGGGATCAACAAATCATTTGAAGAACTAGCACTATCATCACAATCTAAGTGGGGTTCCGAATGTACCTCAAGGGAATCATTCCCTTGGACCATCAGCATTGTGAGTCGGACTCTCCACTAGATTCCTCTTCTTGTTGGATTTGCAATTTAAGCTTGGAGGTGGTGGTGGTTGTCAACATGTTCCACACTGCAAATGCGGAATCAAAGTTAGAAGCAAGTAAAGATATTCTTTATTTAATGTGCTTCTAATGGCCTCTAGGGTTTGTGCATTGGCCCCTACATGATTGCGATCTCCAAGATAGCGTTTCTTGGTGGCCGCAAGAAAGACATGAAAACCTAGGGTCTTTAGGTACATGGACATCCTATACTTCCAAACAACAATGTTGGAAGGGTCAAAGCTAGGTGGGGTCATGAAGTCCATGGCAAACTATATGAGTGTGCAAACAAGAAAATGCAAACAATAGACTAGCAATCAAATGGATCTCACTCCTAGGATGTTAAGCCTAATATCAGGAGCACTAGCTCTGATACCAATTGAAAAACACCTAGAGGGGGGTGAATAGGTGTAAGTGCTAATCTAGTGAACTAAATGCGCTAAATGCGGAAGCTAAGGCAAATTTTGCAAACACACTTAGTACATCAACAAGTGTAGCCGAATTCCTCGTGAAGGGCTCTGGACTAACTCCTCTTGATTCCCCTTGAATGGGTTGAGGTGCTATGTGAAGCTCTTTGTAGGCTGTCTAAAATCACTAAAGACAAGCCATTAAAAGGCAGAGTTTCAGACTCAAGGCGCGAAGGCTCAACACCCGCGTCTCAACATCAAGGCGCGTGGCTCGACAGCCGCGTCTCAACATCAAGGCGCGTGGGCTCGACACCCGCGTCTCAACTTCAAGGCGCGTGGGCTAGACACCCGCGTCTCACCTCAAGGCGCGTGGGCTCGACACCCGCGTCTCAACCTCAAGGCGCGTGGGCTCGACACCCGCGTCTCAACCTCAAGGCGCGTGGGCTCGACACCCGCGTCTCAGCATCAAGGCGCGAGGGTCCAGACCCGCGCCTCGGTTATAACCGCCCTGGTTATTGGGCCAGTCACCGCCCACATAACGGGGATGTGGGGAAGTTACCCCCTCATTATGGAGCGTTTTTAGGGGGCACGTTCACCCCCTAGGACCTCTATAAATAGCCTCGTTTGCTATGAGATCGAGGAAATCAGAAGGCAGTGGGGATAGACACAAGGGCGATCAGAAAGGCATCTGGCATCAAGAGGATCAGAAGATCACAGAGAGAGACAGACCGAGACAGGAGAGAGCTCAACTCTTCGTCAAGCTTGCTGCGTACAAGCTGCTCTTTGCCTACCTTCTCTTTGAGAGTTTTGGTAGACAGAGCTGTGCTACTCCCTCTACCAGCCAAAGAGAAGATTCCCTGACGATCCCGACGGTCATCCGGTCAACGGAGAACAAGATTCACTCTCCACCGCCACACGAAGAACCCAGCCTTAAACAAAGGGAGGATTCAGACTCAACATCCTCCCTCCCTTTAACTGGAAGGAAAAGCAGTTTTGTTGTAATTTTTCATCTGATTCAAGGAAATTTTACAGCACCTCTTTCTCTTTTTTCCGCGCGTACAAGAGATGGCGACTCCGCTGGGGACTACATTTGTCACTGATGAGCAAATCGTGGCGCAAGATGACGTCCTCCGTAAGGGGAAGATGGTCGAATCGCTCATTGTCGAGTTCGACCAGGCGAAGTACAAAGAGTTTCTCTCTTCCGGCTCCAAGAGCCTAAAGACCCGCGTCTGCCGCCGGGTCTCGACGGGAAATGGCCCCGAGGCCCGATCTGTGGCTCTCTCGGGCGCTGCTGCTGCCAACTGTGCCAAGCAAGGTACACGCGCCAACGCCTCTCAGAAGGCCCGCGTGGTCCCAGGCACAACTGCCTTTGCGACCAACCGCGTCGCACAGAACACCCGCGTCAGCGTCTCTCAGGAGACCCGCGTGGTTAAAATCTCTGATGTTCAGCATCAGGATGTTGTTGGTCTCTCTCCACCTCCGCGACGCAACCAGAACGCTGAGCGTCGACAGAGGAGACGTGCGCGTCAGCTGCAAGTTGGAACCTCTGGTTGTCTGACTGAGGCTGGACGCAGCATACAAACTGGCGCCTTGCTCGCACCCCGCGAAGTCCGCGTTTGGCGGCCCAAACGCGAGATTCCTTCAGTTAGGTCCTCTGAGGACCAACTCACCAAACGCCAAGGTGAAGCCTCTGCGCCTTGTCAAGCACAAGAGGCACGCGCCTATAGACGTGGGGCCCAGCAGCCCACTCTCTCTCTCAAGTGTCTCTGCCCCGACACACCAAGCAGCAACGCGACAGGCGCGTCTTGTCTCACAGAGATGCCAGACGCGCGCTGAACAGCTGCGGCGCGAGAACCGCGTCCCTGAAGCCTGCGTCTAAGCTGTACGACACATGGATGGCTCCCATCTTCGACGTTGCGAAGCTAATCTTTTCAATCCCCCTCCCATGGATTTGAGGGATTATTTGACGAAGAAAAGAAGTGCAAATCAGGCCACTTCGTCGTGTTGCTGCCAAGGCTCATCCATATGCTCTCTGAGTGCCGTTGCGGATCAGGCGTACATCAGCAGTCTTTAGTCAGACAGCTGACCCTGATTCCCCCGTCAGCTAAAAGAAGACGCTCCCACAGAAGGAGAACCTTCTCTGACGTTGAGTACCCGGAGCTCACTGCGAATATGACAAGCAGGAACAAGGGAAAACAACCTGCAGTCAGCTCAGATGAGTCTGACTCTGAACTGGAAGGGGTGTATCAACACACTCGCACCCGGACTAGGGCCATTCCCCCAATTGACTATAATGCCTTAGCCCATGGCATTAAAGTGAATGATTCTCACTCCGCCGTAGCAGAATCGAGGTTTTCGAACTCTTCCGTCGAGAAGGAGACCTCCGCCTACATGACAGGCACTCCTGAGGAGACGGCTAAACGTTTAGAACAGATCCAGAAGGCACAAATGGATATGATTCTTTCTCAGCAGGAGTCTATCAACTCCCTCAAGCAGGCGATTGCACAGCTGCTCGAAGACAGGAGGAAGTCTCCTCCTAAAAAGTCAAAGGGCAAAGGGAGAAAGGGAGAAAGTTCATCTTCCGAACCTTCTGAGGAGACGCGGCGATCTACTTCTGGCTCGTCCAAGTCCTCGTCGCAAGTAAAGGGCGACCAAGATCCGGGGAAGGCTCATGCTAAAATAATGATTCAACTGGAGCGACGCCTCGAGACCCTTGCCAATCGCAAAGACCTCCAAGAAGTAGGAGTGGTTCAGCCCTACCCGGCTGAATGGGACTTGGTTCCGTACCCGCCCAAGTTCAAAGCTCCAACTCTCCAAGCCTTTGATGGGAAGGGGTCACCCAATCAGCATATCTACTACTTTAAATCCCAAACTGGGAATGTAGTGGATAATGATGCCATCCTGGCGCGCCTGTTCATCGGCACCCTGAAAGGGTTGGCCTTTGAATGGTTCATGAAGCTCCCGGAAGGTTCTATCAAGAACTGGGGCGATTTGGAGAAGCTGTTCTTAACACGCTTCTTCGAAGATGACTCGGAAGTCACGATGCCCACCCTTTTGGCTACTAAACAGCGAAAGGGAGAGTCCGTTAAGTCTTTCGTGGAAAGGTTTCGGAACGTGGCACTCCGGTGTCCAAGCGGTATGACCCCGGCCACCCTGGTAGAAACATGCCGCCACAATCTCCAAACCTCACTCCTTGCTCAAATAGGAGTTGCTGAAAGCCGCACCTGGAATCAATTAGTCCAACAAGGTGAACAAGCTGAGGAGATTGTCGCTCGCGTCAGAGCGGAGGAAGGTAAGCCTAGGCCGGAAAGGTCGACAAGGCGTGCGCCAGACACATCCCTCCAAACAAAGCGGAAGGATAATTTGGCAACGGAGACCAAATCTCCCGCCAAACCTCAATCAGGCAAGGCGAGTGGCTCTTCAAGCCAGCCACGCGCCAACAAGCAATATTCCTTCAAGGAGGAACATGTCGATTCGCTCTTTAAACTACTCAACAAGAGCAACCGACTGAAGCTCCCTGAAGCTCGGCGCCCCGAGGAAGTCGGCAAGACCGACAATCCCACCTATTGCTTGTACCACAGGATGCTGGGGCACCCTACCAAAAGCTGCTATGTCTTCAAGGACATCCTTCAAGCTCTGATTGACGCGAAGGTGTTGAAACTCCGACCAGAGCAGAAGAAGTGACGGCTAATGTGACGTCAGTTCTCCAGTTCGGAAGATAACCCCCGGCACCCTCTGGAGTAGTCCCTATCCTAAGAGGAGAGCTGAGAGTGGTCAACACAGACCCTCACCAGCAGCAAGCGAAAGGCTTGGTACCCGTTCCTACACCTCAAGGGGAATCATGTGGGTCCACCCTGACCTTGTCAATGAACAACAATGGACTACTGTGACCAACAGGAAATCCAAAGGCAAGGAAAAGGCCTCATCCTGCAATGTGGTGGGTGCCTCCTCTCGAGAAGCCGAGACTGATGTTCCCTCGTTAACCGACTTAGAGGAGGAAATAATAGTCTTGGCCGCAGAACCCAACCAACCGATGGCGGGAACCCGTTCGGGACAGCCGTACTTGAAGCAGTATGGCGAGATGGCGGTAGTCCCTCCACAACCAGCTGCAGAACTAACCAAGCTCTCCACAAGACAACCTGTGGAGAAACAGAAAGAAACTCGGTTTTCTTGAGTTCTTTCGAAAGGTATGGCGGAAGGATCCACGACACCTTACCGCTTTGATGTCCTGGCTCAACTAGCCAACATCCCGGCACGCATTACCTTGTATGAACTTCTTAGACTATCAAAGTCGACCAGAGAAGCTCTACAAGAAGCTCTGGCAAATGCCGAGGTCTTCATGACCCAGGTGCCGAAGGAGGAAGATGTAGAGGATTGCCTCCACACCTCCCCAAATGCTCCCTGCATTACCTTCACAGCAGATGATATGCAGGTTAAAAGGAAGCATGTTCGACCCCTGTATTTCACAGGGTATATTGGATCGTCTGAGGTGAACCGCATTCAGGTAGATCCAGGGTCCGCGTTGAGCATCATGCCTCGCCGGGTCATGCAACATCTGGGCATTCCTACTCATCGTTTGAGCCCTACTCAGACAACTATCTATGGGTTCAATGCCAACCAGACCCGTCCGATGGGGAAAATCAAGCTCAAATGCCAGATTGGAAGCCTCAAGTCGGAAGTGACATGCTACGTCATCGACGCCGACACTTCCTACAATCTATTGCTGGGACGACCGTGGATTCACCGCAACTCCATCGTTCCCTCCACTCTCCACCAAGTCATGAAATACATTGACGGGAGTGGAAAGGTGCAGACGTTGATCGCCGAAAGGTATCCGTTCAAGGGGTCGAGAATTATTTCACCGACTCTTTGCTGTACCAAGATCCGGTGGAGGCGGATGAAGTCCCGCGACCGGAGGAGCCAGATTCTGGTAACGAAGCTGACACCGAGCCCGAGAAAGAAGAGTGCCTGTGGGAGTTAGAACCACTTGTAAAGAGCACTAATAAGCTCGATGTTGATAATACCACCGACGATGTAGGCGGTTGGTATATTAATGAAGATTTAGATTTTGCGTATTTTTCTGTGTTTGCTTCTGATTCAGTACCATCAGACCCTAGCACCGAAGTAGACGATGACCCCTGGTCGGCAATAGATGCTTTGACATCGTTGCATGTACCAGTGAAGTCGTCCTTCGAGACATACCAAGATAATGGTAATGCGCAAGAATCTATATTTATGGTTCCAGCAAGACGGAAAGGCCAAAAACCAATTCTTTTTGGGCGAATCTCGTCTGAACCAACGCCCCGCGAAGAATCGGAAGGCGAGGAGGAATCCCCTCAGTTCGGTCATTATGAACCAAAGCACTCAAAATGATGAGATGCATGGGGTACGACCTGACCAACAGACCCGGGTTGAACTTCAGCAAAGGAAGGAGGACGCTGCTTCGATCCTTTGTGCCGAAAGGGAAGGCCCCCGATTATTATCATCGGACGCGCCGGGGGTTGGGCTATGTATCAACTCCGGTCCCATCAGCCTCCGATTCTCAAGAATCGTCGAGCAACGATTACTCTTCAGACACATCATCTTGGGAGTCAAATGTCAGTGTCGGCAACATCTTCAAGGAACTTTCAGTGAACATGGTTTCGACAAGCCACCTGGAAGATGGAAATGAAGAAATGATCCAATCTGATACAGATCCTTGGATCAAACATTTAAATGCTCTTTGGGACACTCGCTTTGAACAGCGCGAGCCACCCACAGAAGACAAGGTTGTTCAGATCAACCTAGGAGATGAGGCTAACCCTAAGCCCATCTTCATAAGTGACGGCCTGTCACCTTCGGAGAAAAAGATCTAATATCTCTTGTACAAGAGTATATAGACGTCTTCGCCTGGAATTATGAGGACATGCCAGGACTCGATCCTCAGTGGCTATGCACCGCCTCAATATCAATCCGGACGTAAAGCCTGTCAAACAACAGCAGCGACGGTTTCGTCCAGAAATAATGGAGGCAATTCAATCAGAAGTCAGAAAACTTAGTGATTCTGGCTTCATCAGGGAAGACAACATCCCGACTGGGTAGCCAACATCGTCCCCGTCGCCAAGAAGAACGGGAAGATCCGGATCTGCATCGACTTCCGCGATCTAAACGAGGCCTGCCCCAAGGATGAATTCCCATTGCCGATCATAGATGTCATGATTGACAATACTTGTGGATTCGAACGAATGTCCTTCATGGACGGATTCTCAGGATACAATCAAATCAAAATGTATCCTGATGACGAAAAGCATACCTCCTTCAGGACACCTCTAGGGGTATATTGCTACACCGTCATGCCCTTCGGACTGAAAAATGCAGGGGCAACATACCAAAGGGCCATGAACGCCATTTTCCATCAGCAAATACGCAAAACGGTGGAATGTTATGTTGATGACATCGCGGTAA
This sequence comes from Agave tequilana, assembly GCA_038442645.1. NCBI lineage: Eukaryota > Viridiplantae > Streptophyta > Magnoliopsida > Asparagales > Asparagaceae > Agave > Agave tequilana. The sequence continues at coordinate 12,465 of JAVJIF010015855.1, forward strand.
AAAGCCGCACTAAAGGTGATCACATAGCGGACCTGAAGGTGGTCTTCGACATCATGCGGACTCATCAATTGAAGATGAATCCCACAAAGTCCTTCCTGGGGGTGGCCAGTGGCAAATTCTTAGGATTTGTTGTAACATCCACCGGAATTCACTTGGACCCGGAAAAGGTTCGCGCTATCCAGGAGATGCAACCCCGAGAAATCTCAAAGAACTCAGGGGATTGCAGGGACGATTGGCGTACATCCGCAGGTTTATCTCAAACCTCTCCGGAAGATGCCAACCCTTCTCTAAGTTAATGAAGAAGGGTGTCTCATTCATTTGGGATGACGCTTGCCAACAAGCGTTCGAGGAAATCAAGCAATACCTCACCCAACCACCAGTCCTTGCAGCTCCGGTATCCGGAAAGCCTTTCCTGGTATACGTCCGGGCAATTGATCATTCTTTGGGAGCTCTATTAGCTCAGAATGATGATCACGGACGTGAGCAAGCAATCTACTATCTGAGTAGAACAATGATCGGAGCCGAACATCGGTATAACCCGATCGAGAAGGAATGTTTGGCATTAGTGTTCGCTATTCAGAAAATGCGGCACTATCTGGTAGGCCAAACTATAAACGTCATATCAAAAGTCAACCCCCTGAGGTTACTTATGACTAAGCCTTCATCATTAAACGGCCGGCTGGCAAAATGGGCCATATTGCTCTCCCAATATGAGATGCACTTTTTACCACAAAAGGCCATTAAGGGACAAGCAGTGGCGGATTTCCTAGCTGAGCACCCAGATCCGAGGGCAGCCAAAGTCTACGAGGATCTCCCAGATGAAGTTGCTGAAGTCTGCCTGACTCAGACATCATTCGAAAGTCAAGTATGGCAACTTTTCTTCGACGGTGCATCAAGAACAAGCCCAAAGGGACACGTAGTAGCGGGGGTAGGAGTAGTACTTGTATCCCCACAAAATTATGTGATTCCCCGAGCTGTCTCATTAACTGAGCCTTGTTCCAACAATGTGGCGGAGTACAACGCTCTTTTGATTGGGATGCAATTCGCCGATGAGATTGGCGTTAAAAATCTCGAGGCATACAGCGACTCTAAACTCATCGTCAGCCAAGTTCGCGGGGAGTACGAAGTCAGACATGAGGACCTAATACCCTACCACAACGCAACTATCCACATGGCCGAGGGGTTTACAAGCTTCTACATCGACCATGTACCGCGCAGGCAAAATGCGCACGCGGATGCACTCGCATCCCTCGCGGCCTCCTTAGCTCTTCCAGCTGGAGCAATGGAGAAGATATTCATCTACAGCCACGACCTGTATTGCCCGAGAAATGCTCTCGAGGGCTATCAGGAGTCAAAGGGAGATTGTCAAGGCGAAGAAGCACTGGAATTGTCAACCGGTCCAGAGCTTAAAGACTGGCGATTCCCCTACATTGATTTCGTCTTATACGACATTCTGCCTGAAGACACCAAAGAGGCGGCTGCCATTCGAAAGAAAGCCCCCAAATTCTATTATAATGCGATTACACGAACATTGTATCGTCGATCGCATGACGGGATCTTGCTCCGGTGCCTCTCACCAAAAGAAGCCCAAGAGGTATTGAGAGAAGCCCACGACGGTATGTGTGGAGCCCATCAACCTGGCCCAAAACTGGCACATCGACTCCAAAGATTGGGTTACTACTGCCCCAAGATGATTGCCGATGCCGTCACTTATGCTAAAAGATGTCACGCTTGCCAAGTGCATGGCGATTTCATCCATCAAGCACCAGGCTACCTCCACTCTACAACCTCTACCTGGCCATTTGAAATGTGGGAGATGGATGTGGTTGGCCCTATCAGCCCACCATCATCAAAAGGACATCGGTTCATTTTGACAATAACCGATTATTTCTCTAAGTGGGCTGAGCCATTCCTTTGAAGGAGGTCAAATCGTCGAACGTGATCAAGTTCGTGAAACATCACGTTATTTACCGTTTCGGTGTACCTCGGCGAATTGTCCATGACAATGGACCTCAGTTCATCAGCCAGGCTTTCTAGAGATTCTGCGCTAAGTTCAGAATCCAGAGTGTGTCCTCAACGGCATACTATCCTGCCGCTAACGGCCTCGCAGAAGCTTTCAACAAGACCATTGGTAAGCTTCTCAAAAAGTTCGTCTCGAAAAGTCAACGGGACTGGGACGACAAACTAGGTGAATGCTTATGGGCCTATCGCACAACTATGCGAACCCCAACTAAAGCCACGCCATTTTCTTTGGTATACGGATGAAAAGCCGTGCTCCCACTGGAAATCTAAATTCCATCTCTACGCGTCGCCTTGACAGCGGAGATGACAACAGAGGAGAAGCATCGACAGCGACTCCAGGAACTGGAGGCCTTAAATGATAAACGTCTGCAGGCCCAACAACAAATCGAGCTCTACCAAGCTCGTATTACCAGAGCCTTCAACAAGAAAGTTAAAATGCGAACTTTCAAGAAAGGCGATCTTGTCTTAGCCGTCAGAAGACCAATGGTTATGACGCACAAGACAAAGGAAAATTCCAACCCAAATGGGAAGGACCATTTGTAGTAGAGTCAGTCTACTCAAATGGGTCATATCGCCTCATAACCTCAAATGGCGATACACTCATGATGCCGATCAATGGCAGGTTCCTGAAGAAATACTATCCTTAGATGGTATTCTTCCGCTGATCAAGTTAAAAGTACACCTCTGATCAAAGTAAGAAGAATTTCTTCATTATAACACCCGACGCCCCCGACGGCTAAGGATAGAGGAAAATGTTGGCCTTTAAGCCCAACATAAGTCTTCGACAACTCATCATGCTGAGGGGAATAACATGGCTAGCCCAACTCAAACGGTAGTTGGTAAAGGCACCTCAAATCCGTTGATAGCTGAGGGTTTGCTAAAAATCCTAAGTGGACTTGGCTCCACTCTTTCCTCCAAAATCCCTTACCAATTCTCATCCACAGAATGGTAGGTCTACAAAATACAACCATTGCTAAGTTAACACTATACCTCTGGTAATGGAAACTTTTCAATATTCCTTGTCGAGTACAAATTTTGTTTGTCAACTCTACACGGAGTATCAAACTTTCAAATTTGCCAAGTTAACACTATACCTCTGGCACTTCAAATTTTCACTTGTCAATTCTCACCAATAGAATGACAGGTCCTCAAATTGCTCTTATCATGAGTCAATCTTGGTCAAGTTAATACTACACCTCCGACAAATTACTGTTAAAGTTTAACACCACACCTCTAAACAGTAATCAGGTTTCTGTCAGGTTTAATATTACACCTCTGACAGTCACTTTTCTTCAGACTTCCATATCGAAGCTGAAATGGATGATGCTAAGTTAACATTACACCTCTAGCATCAAGTCATTGCTAAGTTAAACAATACACCTATGGCCATGACTTTCCCTCGGACTTCCTTATACAAGCCGAGATGACCAATGCCAAGTTCAACATTACACGACCAATGCCAAGTTCAACATTACACCTCTAGCATTACCCTCACTGTCAAGTTAAACATTACACCTATGACAGTGACACTTCTGAGTTAAGTTAATATCACACCTCTGACTCACATCCTTGTCAAGTTAACATTACACTTCTGACAAGACCACTTTCAACCCGTTAAGTTAATATCACACCTCTAACGGTAACAAACTTTTCTAGATTCCTCACGAGTCTAGTCTCACTTGTTATTCTCTTCAACAGAATAACAAGTCTACCTAAAAACATTGTTAGGTTAATACTACACCATCAACAGTGTTTCCATCAAATCCCCAGCTGAGCTCAATCAAGTTAATCCCAAACACTTGATAAAAGTTCACCCTCCCTGGGGGTACCAATTCTACTTGTCACTTTCTCTTATAAAGTGGCAGGTCCACCAAAAATTATTTCATCTCTGTCAAGTTAATATTACACCTCTGACAGTATTGTGAGAGTTCCTGAAATAGGATCTTTCCTACAAAGTTTGACTTATTAAGATTATCATCATAATTTTGACAAAGTCAAAGATTCTTTGCTTCTATGAGTCTAACTGAAGACAAAAAGTTCAAGACAATGAAAGAGGCAAAAAGAAAAGTGTCACTTTATTTATATCCAGGCATACAAAAGTGATACAAAACGCTCTCTTATACAATAAGATTGAGTGTTACAATTAAGGAGTACAAAGAAGTCCCTCTCTATCTCTCTCTCAGAGGCCGTACTCACTCCTTGAAGCCGCGTTTCTCTCTGCGAGTTGACGCCGCCGCGTCTCCCTATGGATTGACGCTGCGTCTCATCAAAAGGACTTAGTTCTATCTGAGTTCTTATGAACTGATGACCGCGTCTCTCCATGAATTGACGCCGCGTCTCATCAAAAGGACTTAGTTCTACCTAAGTCCCTATGAACCAATGCCGCGTCTCATCAAAAGGGCTTAGTTCTGCCTAAGGTCCTATGGGTCAAACGCCGCGTTTCATTTAAAGAACTTTGTCTCACCTAAGTTCAGCATTCACAGTCAGTTAATCAAAGATTGTGATCAAGAGGTCGAATTCATCCACAACAAGGCAACAAAGGAGGTGGAACCAAAAACTTCAAAGACTTTTATTATATCAAAAATGATAAAAGCTAATACAAAACACTCTTAGTGAACAGAGTGTCCTTTTCTTAAAAAAAAGAGAGAAGGTTACAAGTCCTGGTCCGCCAAAGAACGGATTTGCTCTCTAAGGCGATGTATCTTATGTTGACGCGCCTTCTCAACCTCAATGAGAGCTCGGTCCCACAGATCCGCTTCAGACAAAAATCCCTGCGCTTGCACTCGGAGGGATTTCAGCTCGGACGAACGAACAGAGAGGTCCGCTTCAGCTTGCGCCTTGGCAACCTCTAACTTGGCTAGCCTCTTTTCAGAGGTAGCAAGCCTCTGTTCGTTGAAGACAATCATGGCCTCAGCCCTGGCTATAACAGCCCGAGAGTCAAGGATAGCCTGCTTTGCGGCCTGTATGATCGTCTCTGACTCCTCGGACTCAATCGCCAGCCTTTGGTGATCAGCCTGGACACGTTCAAGAAGACGAGTGCTATCGGTGATCTTCTCCTCCACCGCTCTTCGCTCCTGCTCTTGAGCAACAAGGAGCCTGTTCAGCGTTTCTTGGGCTTCGTGGGATGAACCGGCATCATCCTCCAGGGATCGAAGCTCTCTCAGGTGCTGTCCCAGCTGATCCACCAGCAGCTGACTCGCCTGGGCTAGCGAAGGGCCTCCGGCCAACTTGATGTTCTCGACCTGGTTTCCGAGAAACATCTGGGCGAAGTCAAGGGAGCTACCCCTAGTCAGGACGAAATCGATAAATGTTCGCATCGAGGTAAGGAACTGCTGCACCGCCTGGCCTGTCAAAAGCTCCATGATATCATCATCCGAAGTGCTCCCCGATCCCCTTTCTATCACGGGGTGGGGGATGTAGATCGGCTCTGTTGGTGCAAGAGTCAAGCTGACCACGGGTACGGCAGGAGCAGGAGCAGCCACTGGCGCTTCTGGAGGTACCACCTCTGCAGGAATCTCCACAGCCGATGACAGGGTAGTGAGCTCGACCTCCTCAGAAACCTCAGCCAAGGCTTGGGCCGTGTGGCCTTCCGGAGGGACACTGACCGTCAGACTCTCTACCTGGGCCCCCTCAGTTCTCTCTGCAAGTTATCTCAACATTAGCCAGAATGGTAAAAAGAGAAACATCCGAGACATCAAAACTTCCTTACCAAGCTGGAGGTCCAGAGATGTCGAATCCTTGGGCAAACCCTGCAGAGGAGAAGTCTCCCTGACTTCAGTGGTGGCCTCCTCTTCCTGCAGAGTAGAAGTCTCCCCGATTTCGGTAGTTGCCTCGGCAGCTGGAGTCTCAACTCCTTCCTGCTGGGTCAACTCTTGCATCATCTCCTCGATATGCGAGGAGGTTGCAGCCTTGGTATCCTCAGCCAATCCTGCAGCATAAAAGGAGAATGTTAAAGCCTCCTCTTCAAATGAAAAGGGAAATCAGGTCAGAAAGTGAAAAGAGTACCTTCAGCAGGAGCAACCGCTGGTGGTGACATCATCGCCGGCTCACACCCATGTATTTCCTCCTCCGAGATGTGTGAGAATTTGCTCGGATCAGGAGGAGCGGGTTCGTCACCATAGTCGACCTCATCCTCAAAATCGCTTTCCTCTGCGGATGAGGAAGACGACAGTTCAACGTGAGAGGCCTCGGTAGCCGGAGCCTTGCCTCTAAACACCCCAGTGGTAGGGCTGGGGTCAACCATCCGAGGACTGGAGATGAAGACAGAAGGAGACCCAGGCTATTGTGCCTCATCCCTCCTCTGAGCTGAGGAAGACTCGGGCTGAGCTGAGATCCCCGGAATCTCAACATCGCCTCCGCTCATTATATCGACCTCGAGCTGCTCGGTCTCGTCAGTGGCGGTGGGTCTGTCAGCAGGCTCCCCTTCCTCTGCAATCCTGAGGCTCCTGCGGTGTAACCTGCGGGCATGGACTAAGGGAGTGTCATCCTTGTCCACCTCTTCCTCCCTCGGCTCCCCAACACCAGAAGGGATGTCCGCGGATCGAGAAACTGCAGCCGTCAAGTCTCTCCGGACCTTCTTTGGGGCAGGCTCAGCAGTGGAAGTAGAACCTTGACGACGCTTGCTCACCGCCTGTCGAGCCCTGGTTGGTCGCGGCTCCGCCCTTGTTGGTCGCGGCTCCGCCCTTGTTGCTCGCGGCTCCTCCCTTGACCTTCTCCCGACCTCCCTTAGAGCCTTCAGGTACTGCTCGATGCCTCGCGAGCGTTTTTCGGACTCCGACCTTGCTTCGAGATTTGCATTGATACTCTCAATGCATGAATATTCCGGAACAAAGTATGGTGTCTGGTTGACTTGGAAGTACCAGGAGCAGAAGTTGAAGCTCATACGACACTTTGATCCCTCGATAGGTAGACGGAAAGTTGCTTCCGTCCCTCCGGCCACACTGTAGTACCAAGCCCGAGCACCTTCGAACAAGTTCCCTTCGAAGGCGAGTCGAGCATTGGGATTGCCGACGTAGAGTTTGATCGTAGCCGAACTGTCGGGCGAAACGATTCGGCATGTACGGCTCGATTATGCATGAAGTCCCTTGCCGGAAAAGCACATATCCGGGCCGAATGTTGATCAACCACCAGAAGACCCCCGTGGACAACCTCGTGAAATCATCTGGGCCCGCGGAATTAGTAAATAGATCCCCAAAAGATGCACCAGGGATCTCGGGGAAGCAGCGATTGAGCTGGTAGTTCGAAGCATCTGAAATGCACTTCCGGACGAAATACATATAAGTATTACGCCAGTCCGAACCCTCCAACCGCTGTACAAAAGGGGCGAAACCCTCACTCCAAGGCACCGGCGTCATCAGGGAAGGGCAGTGCATCACGTACCAAGCCATGAGGTACGTGTAAGGTAGCTCGATCCGAGGGTTGGGGCGCTTCACCGTCGGCTTCCCCTCTGAGTCAAGGATCGGTTGGCCATAGGAGTTGACAGCCTTCCCTGGCTCGCAGAAGTTGTGGGTTAACGCCCGCAACCCGCTCTGAATGCCAGCCGCCACGGCCGGAAGAAGGGCTATGGGACCGCCATGGGCCAGGAGCACCGCCGGGTACACTACATCGGTAACAATGACTTCATGTGGCAGCGTGGGCACCACACAACGCTTCAGCCACAGCATTAAGAAGCCCGCCAACAATGCTCGATCGGAGATAGGGGTCCGGGCTTGATGGTGAAAGCTTTCGAAGACCATGTCAGGTTCGAAACCGTCCTCGTTCGAAACCGTGGTGTAGAAGCCTTCAGGAGCCTGGGCGATCCTGTCGTCAATTTCCTTGTCGGAGCTGGGAGCCAGTCGGGTTATTGGATGGTCTTTCTTATTGACATTGTTGAACAAGTAACTGACCCAAGACAGCTGCTTGATTCCTCCCGACCTCCAAGTGGTTATTTGGCCGCAAATATGGAAGTGACATAGCACTTCCCAATAAGTCTCGTACATTTGAGGAGACCCTTTCTTCATAAGGTTGAGCTCCTCAGTGGTTGGGATATATTCCTCATAGGGAGAATCCCCTGTTGCCAGCCCCGAGACCTCATGCAACTTGTGCAGTGCAAGGCCCATCTCTCCGACCGGGGTGAAGAATGTCCCCGTCAAAGAATTGTAACGCTCTAGGACCCCGAAGAAGTTCTGAGAACTCGGCGGGATGCCATACTGCATGGCCCTGACTGCTGGGTATAGTCCCACATGCTCTAGCAGATCTCCAAGATCGGCAAGGACGAAGCTCACCATCCTGCGCCACCAATACTTCTCGGTGGAATGAACCCACCCGGGCGCACGGAACTCAACAAGAAAATCACCCTCCGCTTTCATAAACGCGTTGAGGAAGGTAGTGCCGAGTTTTGGTATCTCTCCAACTGGAAGCTCAGACTTGCGCGACCCGGAGAACAGGCCGAGAACCACCCTATCATGACCATCATGACGGTATACCTTCTGGGAGCCCAAGTCACCGAGGGTAATCTCAGGGACATATCGGGAAACGTCCCATTTCATCTTCCGAGGGACGGACATGTGCTGGAGATAAGACAGCGGGAACATCCTCTCCATGTCTGGAAGAAAGAATCTTCTATCCCCTATCTGACGGAGCCATCTATAATTTTCATCATACATGGAATAGCCGCCATCACCGATACGATCTCCGAAGAAGAAGGCAGGCTTCTCCAGCTTGACGCGATCATCCGTTGTGAATGCTGCATCGGTCATAAGCACCCGAAGGGTTGTCATATCAACATTGGAGAGCCTTTCCTGGTGCTCCTGCGATCTGTCAGCAGTCGCAGGTACTGTCCTTCGTAGCACAAAGGTCAGATCACGGTCAGCACCACCTACATGTCCAAAGTGGCGCTTCTTGGCGAGTGGGGCAGAAGGGTGTGGTACTGCAAAAGAAAGGACACTTAATCAGACACCTTATCAGAAGTAAAAAAAAAATGCTAAGTGTCTATAGTCCAGACGCAGAAGAGATACTGGACGCAGGAATTATCAAATCCGCGTCCAGACCTGCGAATCTGCGTCCAGACGCAGAAGAAATACTGGACGCAGGAATTATCAAATCCGCATCCAGATCTGCAAATCCGCATCCAGGCGTAAGACCCGCGGGATCAAATTCGCGTTTTGCAAACCAAGACTTATGAAAAATCTCTAAGTACTTGGGTTCAGGTGCAAGATTCATCAAAAACCTGCACCTGATGAAAAATCTTCAAGTCCGCGTCCGAACCCTTCACAATTAGAAATATTCTAAGTGAAGAATCCGAAATGCAGGACTCGCTGGCACCGGGTCATCAAACCCGCGCCTTGGTTATCAACTCAAAGACCGCGTCTGAGACCGCGTCTGAGAATCAAACACGGTTTGTTTTCTGTGTTGATGGTTCTGTGTTAATGGTTCTCCTCCAAAAGATATCTTTTTGGGGTTCCATGAGCTTCCAGTAATGGTGAAGTCCAAGCCTAAACGGCGTTATACCTGGGAAAAGGACTTCCTGCGCGGAGGAACCGCCCCTCTGGGCCTCGGTGACGGTCGCTCTTGAAGAGGATGCGGTTGGCTTGGTCTTAGGTGCCATTGGTGATTAAGAATCCAGTAATGGAGATGAACAGAGAAAGAAGAACTCTTTTCTTAAAAACTCTAAACAAATGCGCTCGGAGAAGAAGAGGTATCTCTCTGACTGTTGCCATTTATAGGCACGAGGATTCGCGAAGATACACGGCGCGTGGCTCGATTAGTTCTGCAGCGAGTCATCGCTTGACGCGTGGAACAGATCAATTTTAATGTATCGTGAAGATCGCGCACCATGGCTCTGCAGCGAGTCATCGCTTGACACGTGGAACAGATCATTTAATGAACCGGGAAGTCCGCGCGTCAAAAGGTGATGTCCCGTGGTTCCCCAGGCCAACTGGCAGTGCAATCATGACATGGCACAGATTCGCACCCGACGGCCGCGCCTCTTCGATGGACATGCCCCGTCATCACCGCCATAAATGCATTCAAAAAGTCGCGTCTCTCTAAGAAGTTCGCGTCTTTCCAGCCCGGCTGAACATCGCGTCTGCTTTATGGAAGATCAGTCGCGTTTTCATTTGCTAAAAGACGCACCCCATGAAAGTCGCGTCTGTAAAACAGTACTATCTCTGCTCTTCAAAAAGAACTGGCATTCAGTCCTTACTTCTGTAAATCAGTTTCAACAGTACACTGGCACAAGCAGACGATCGTCCACTCCTGGCTTAAAGCGCGTCCATGACAGACTAAAAGCAATCGGGGAGGTTTAGACTGTGTATCTAGATACTCAACACGATCAACTCTGGTGGCCTCAAAGAGTTCAACAGTACACTCACGAAGACCAACTCCAGATAAGATCAAACCCGGAGCATTAACAGTCCAGTCATAGAGGTGAATTCAGCTAGAGTCCAAAATATTTCGAAATCCGTCCCAGTTAACTGCGGAATATTGAAAACTTTGGAGGGGGTTCTATAGGCTGTCTAAAAATCACTAAAAGACAAGCCATTAAAAGGCAGAGTTTCAGACTCAAGGCGCGAAGGCTCAACACCCGCGTCTCAACATCAAGGCGCGTGGGCTCGACAGCCGCGTCTCAACATCAAGGCGCGTGGGCTCGACACCCGCGTCTCAACTTCAAGGCGCGTGGGCTAGACACCCGCGTCTCACCTCAAGGCGCGTGGGCTAGACACCCGCGTCTCACCTCAAGGCGCGTGGGCTCGACACCCGCGTCTCAACCTCAAGGCGCGTGGGCTCGACACCCGCGTCTCAACCTCAAGGCGCGTGGGCTCGACACCCGCGTCTCAGCATCAAGGCGCAAGGGTCCAGACCCGCGCCTCGGTTATAACCGCCCTGGTTATTGGGCCAGTCACCGCCCACATAACGGGGAAGTGGGGAAGTTACTCCCTCATTATGGAGCGTTTTTAGGGGGCACGTTCACCCCCTAGGACCTCTATAAATAGCCTCGTTTGCTATGAGGTCGAGGAAATCAGAAGGCAGGGGGATAGACACAAGGGCGATCAGAAAGGCATCTGGCATCAAGAGGATCAGAAGATCACAGAGAGAGACAGACCGAGACAGGAGAGAGCTCAACTCTTCGTCAAGCTTGCTGCGTACAAGCTGCTCTTTGCCTACCTTCTCTTTGAGAGTTTTGGTAGACAGAGCTGTGCTACTCCCTCTACCAGCCAAAGAGAAGATTCCCTGACGATCCCGACGGTCATCCGGTCAACGGAGAACAAGATTCACTCTCCACCGCCACACGAAGAACCCAGCCTTAACAAAGGAGGATTCAAGACTCAACATCCTCCTCCCTTGTAACTGGAAGGAAAAAGCAGTTTTGTTGTAATTCTTTCATCTGATTCAAGGAAATTTTACAGTAAAGACTTCTTTCTCTTTTTTCCGGCGCATACACTCTTGTTGATTAAGTACAAGTGAGGCACACACAATAAGATGATATATCAATATGAATCAATGCAAGGCACAACACAAATGCAAGCAAGTATGATATGAATGTTATGAATGATGCTTTGCACAATATAAAGAGAGAGAGTTGAGAGACAATATAAAGAGAGAGAGTTGAGAGACAAGTGGATCAAACGCAAAGGCCAAGATATGTTTCGAGGTTCGAGCACCTTACTCTACATCCCCGCCTACACCACCGTGTAGGATTTTCAATCCACTATCTCCCACCGAGGGAACCTCTACCGAAGAGGATTTGTTACAACTCTAGGAGTACCAAACTCCTCTCTCAAACAACCACCTCACAACCGAGGGGTAGGCCCGTAGCCAAACAACAACCAACAACACCTCTACCGAAGAGGGTTTACAACCAAACTCCACCTCTCACTAGAGGGAGCAAACCAATCACCCGATCACCTCTACCGAAGAGGGATACAACAAGAATAAGGGTGTTTACAACAAGTGGTTCCAAGAACCACAAACTCAAACTCTCTTTCTTTTCTCTTTTTCCACAAAACAAAGATCCTAAATAGATTAGGATAGAAGATAGCTCAAGTGTGGAAACTAGGTGTTTTTGGAAACAAGCAACAAAGAAAAACTAATTGGAAGTCTCTTGTAAAAGATAGAAAATGAAAGATCAAATCAAAATCCCAAACCTAGTTTTCTTTGATTTTCCAAAAACCCAAACAATACAAAGATAAATCTTTTTGGCACAAAACTCTTTCTAAAACTCTTTTAAAACAGTAGAGAAAGTCTGAAAATTTTGTCTCTAAAAACCTTGGCCAAAATCCCAACAAATGGGGTTTATATAGGCCCATCAGAAAACTAGCCGTTAGGCTGATGTGGCAGCCTGACAGGCTGACGGTCGACCGGCCCGGTCGACCGCCAACGGTCAGAATTGTGACCGTTGGGCAACCACGGTCGACCGGCCCGGTCGACCCAAACAAACAGAGAGCAGAGCTCTCAGACCCGTCGACCCGGACGGTCGACCGTCCCAGTGCTGCCAAACGTGCACAGATTTGTGCACGTCGGTCGACCGACCCGGTCTACCGACTTCGTCCTAGTCGACTTGGTCAGTTCACTTGGTCGACTGGTTGAAGCCTGGAACAGAAATCTGGGTCAGAAAAACTGTTTAAAAATATTTTGAAAAATCTTTTAAGTCTTATAAAAATTCACAAAACTTGTTTTATCATTTTATATTGAAACACAAACAAGTAATAAAAATTTCAAGACATATATCAATCATATCAACTCATTTTTGAGTCTTGCAAATTTTATCAAAAACAAAACTTGTATTTTTATCAAACTTGATTTTTCAATACATGAATAAGATAGTCAAAATAAGTTTGTATAGGAAGTGTACGCATGTATGTATAAATAGAAACCATCTACTATACATATAAACAAATTAAACTTGTTTTGATCTAATATTCATGAAAACCAAATCCAAAACATAAATCTTTTGTGTGTTGTGCACTTGAGCATATCAACTATACTAAGCTTTACAAATGGATCTAAACACACTATCTAAACTATGGATACCTAAGTCTTCTTGATGATCTTCATCTTCAAGTTGACTTGCTCCAAAACTCCATCCATGGGCTAGGCAATGTGTGATCTTTAGTTTTGGCCCTGGAATCACTATGAAAAGCTTCTAAACTCCTTGTTGAAGCTAATCACCAACTAATATCTTGGTTAAGGATCTGAAACTTAAACAACACAAGATTATTAGTAAACATAACTACATGAGTTAATCATCATCAAAACTAGGGTGGAAGGCCTTTGGGCCAACAAAAGGTCCCCACACAACCATGTATTCAAGATCTAACAGGCCCTTAGTGTTAGTAAAAGCTACTCTCAATCATCTACCCATAATACAAAACTTATATAGATTATGTTTGCAGTGTTTAATACATGGTAGAACTCCTTTGCTGTGTAGGACTCGAAGACCTCGCTCACTCTTGTCCAAGATGCATGTGCTAATGTCTTGTAGTGTCCTCCTTCTCTATTACTATGGAAGCATCACCAATCACCATGCTTCCGATTACCTTGTACAAGTTTGCCGTATCTGAAGATTGTCATGGAACCCTTAGTGACATTTAGAGCTCCATCCGTACCTGAAAACTTGTATCCCTGAGCTTCCAAGGCTCCCACCGAGAGAAGATTTTTTCTCAGGTCTAAAATGTGTCTCACGTTTTTGAGTGTTCGCGCCCTTCTGTCAAACATTTTCGTGCAGATATTGCCTATTCCAACTATCTTGCATGCAAAATCATCATGCATCCGGATTGTGCCTCCTTCAAAAAGTTTAAATGTGCTGAACCACTCCTTCATGAGGTACATGTGGTATGTATCCCGAATCAAGCAACCGAGCATCCGAGAACCTCCTTTTGCCTCTTCCCGGATTCACCAATAGAACATTATATGGTTCTTCAACTTCTTCCTCGGCTACGCCGACTTGATTCGATTGTTTCCCACTGGTATTAGCTCTGTCAGCTCTTAGGCCACTCTATTTCTTTAGTATCTTCTTGTACTTAAAGCAATTCTTTTTCATGTGCCCTGGTTTGTTTGCAGTAGCAACAATCAATATTTCAACTAGAAGATATGGTACACTTCTTGGGTCCTCTACTTTGTGATCTCCCCCTCTGCTCCTTGACTCCTAATTATAACACCCCGCTCCTAGAATACGTACTTAGTTGCGTATTCAGATTTTTCGATCGTATTTTTTGATCTACTTCCTGTATTTGTTTTGTATTATGAATTATTTATATGATCGTTTTGTCTTGGATCCGGATTCACGGACTCGGAGTCAGCCCTAGTCTGAACCGAGAACCTGATCCTAGTGAATCGCTCGATTTGGTCTTTCTGGTATTTAGATTTGACCGATTTCAGTTTTAAACATCATTTTCCAATATTTTAGATTTTCTGTGATTTTCTGAAATTTTCCTGAATTAAAATGAAAATCTTCAAAACCGGTGTCGACTAGTGCCGCTGACCGATTCCTGGATTTTTAATTTGCAAATGGAGTCAAATTTGAGAAACCGCTTTCACTTTGCTTAGAATAATATTTACTATCTTAATTCATTTTTTGGGAATTTTCAGAATTTATCAGATTTCTGCCAGATTTGGTATCGACCGATATTGGCGGCCGATTCCAGGATTTTTAATTTAAAAACTATAAAGAATTTCTTGAAAAGAATTTCACCATGATTCTTAGAATAATATTCTTGATTTTTGAAAATTTTTGCGGGTCGTTCTGAGATACTTGATTTTTGGACGATTTTGGTATTTTTCCGAAAGTTTTCCGCATCCGCAACCGAATCCCGGGAATCCACCACTCTAATTATTTTCACTTTTTCTTCTAAGAAAATATATTCCTTTTTTCATTTTCTTTTCCTTTTTCCTTTTTTCTTTCCTTCCTTTTCCTTCCACCAAATTCTCCAACATTCTCCATTCTTCTATTATTTTCTCCAACCTTCCACCAAAAATATCTCCTCCACCAAAAATATCTTCTCCAAAATATCTCAAACTCCTCTCCCATCACCATGGCCGGCCAAAGAGCCACCTAACCCCTCCATTTTACAAAAAACCCCCTCTCTAAACACTTTTTACATTACCTTCACAAATCCAATTCCTATATAAACCTTTCCTTCATCTTTCCACTTCATTTTTCTCTTCACCAACACCTTAACCACCACCAACTCCTCCTGCATCTCCACCTCAACAACAACCACTACAACTTATCCAACTCCTTACCTTCATCTTCTTCCTCCTCCATCTCCATGTAAACCACCACAAACTCCAACAACTCCACCAAAGCCTCCACCTTCTCCTTTACCTTCTCCAAAAATACCACCACCATCAAAACCTTCCACAAAACCACCACCCCATCACCACATCAAGAGCCGGCCACCTCCCTTGGATTGGGGCCGAGCTCTTCTTCGTCGGTAATATCTCCGATGATTATTCCGGTAATCGTTCGCGATTATTCCGGTAATCATTACGGTGACGATTACAACGACAACAACTAACATCACCATCACCTCTACTATTTTCCACCACCATCTTCACTTCCACCATCACTTTCACCATCACAACACCACCTCCATCTCCACTACTTCAACCTCCAAACATCACCTCCTTCACCTTCTTTTTCATTACCCCATCAAAATCCAACTCCTCCACCAAATAACACCACCACCAAAGCAAGCACCTTTCCCTTTCTCTCTCCCTCCTCCTCTCTGTATATTGCTGACGCGGATCTCACCCCCGCGTCCAGGCAATGCCTTAACGCGGATCTTCGCGTTCTTGGCATCTGTTTAAATGCGACCTTCGCGTTCTTGTACCGACGCAACGCGGAGTCCATGCCCGCGTCTGTGTCCCTTTCATGTCTGCACGACGCGGAGCTAATGCCCGCGTCTGTGTTCTTCTCATGCTAACTCGATGCGGAACCCATGACCGCGTCCGCGTTCTTCTCGTGTCCTAACTTGAATGCAGGTCTCGAACCCCGCGTTTGTGGCACCTTTGCGACGCGATTCCCGCGTCTCTGACTCCCGCGTCTGCGACTCCCGCGTCTCACTCTCAAAACCCGCGTCTCCCTGTGCACTCTCTCCTTCCATATACTTCTCTCTAGTTTTCCTCTCTCTTTCTCTCTCTAACTCTTTCTCTCTCCTCTTCACGTATTATATTTATGGCGCGTACGCGAGTTCCATGGATTTCAGAGTTTTCAGCTATTCTAGATATTTAGGCGAGTGTCCTCGCTCTCGCCTCCATTTGGGTTTCCCCGCCTTGTTGGGTCGACATGTATTTTATTCCACGTTTATATGTATTTTACTGCTTTATACTATGCGTGGCCGACCCTTCGTGGTCGTTGAACTCTGGGTTTCTGCCCACTCCTGGGATGGCTGGTAGCCACCGAGAGTGTGCTTAAACCCTGAGCGTTCTTGGTCCCTCAGCCTTCAGCCTCCGGTCTCTCACTATCTCGAAAGGAAGTGATTGGGACTCGTCAGGTCTCTCCGTCCTTCAGCCTCCGGTCTCTCACTATCTCGAAAGGAAGTGATTGGGACCGTCAGATCTCTCAGCTCCGCCTGGTTATCATGATCAGCACTCAGCACTTTACCACTAGATTCGTCTAGGCGGGATGCCGCCGGATTTCTTACTCGCACTTTAAGCCGAGTTGTCCCGGTAACCTTGCCAGACGCTCCAGTGTTAAATACTGCTTGCTGTCTGTACTTCCAGCTCGCTTAACTCCGCTTGGTTATGCTCAGCTACTACTCTATCATCATGCCATGTATTTCCTGATATGTTAATACTTGCCATACCATTGCTTCATGCTTGTCATTTACATGCTACTAATTAACACCTGTTTGTATCACCTGACAAATGATGTGTTAACATCTGATACCCGTCAGGCTACTACTTGACACTGACTCATGTTATACCACCAGTTCCCGGCGGATCCTGAATGGAACTAAGTGCCACACGGAGCAAAGTGCCACACCACACAAGTGGTGGGGGCCACCTCTTGAATCTGTGGGGGCCACCTCTTGAATCCATTCCCCTCAGAGCAAAGTGCCACATGGAACAAAGTGCCACACCACACACGTGGTAGGGGCCACCTCTTTAATCTGTGGGGGCCACCTCTTGAATCTGTAGGGCCATCTCCTGCCTGTACCTGATCTCTTGTTATGACCAGTTATGTTCCTACTCTTTACAAAGGATAACTTGCACGGGGAATGGGAGGAAGTGATGAATGCCGGTATGGTGCCTTGCTTATAGTAGTGGAATACCAAAACTGACGATTCGTGTTAGGGGATTTCAGCCCCAAGAAGATGCGTGTTAGGGGATTTCAGGCCCCCAAATGGCTGTGTCCCGGGCGGACGGGAACTACTATAAGTATGAGCTATTAGTTCTTCATCAGCTTCCAGTAACGAACCTCGGCTTGCTTATATATGGATGTATGTGTGTTGGATGTACACCAGGACACATATCTAGATATATGGGTCAGACGAGTAATAATAATAAAAGATGCCAACTATGTATCCTGTTATGCCTATTATGAACTCCCGTTATGCTTGTTATGATTCATGTTATGCCTGTTATGTACTCCTGTTATGACCGTTGTGTGATTTGTCACGAATGCTTTCATCGGATTTTACATCGAATTTTCGGTTTATGATTATTATCATATTAGCTACTCATACTCTGTATTATTACCCATGTTCCATTCCATCAGTCTACTGCTCCTATCTTACCATGCCATGAGTACTTCCTGCTTGATATCACTTGTTATATATCTACCTGCCTATACATGCTTATGCTCACGATACAGTTTTCAATGCATATTTATGATTCGGTTTTATCGATACACATGTGCTTATCCTTGCACGCCATCTGGCTTTTGCCTCACCACTCGCCTGGGGAGTTCTGACTCCTCTGGATCCTCATGTCCAGGTCCTGGAACTTGGAGCATGTCAGAGCTTGGAACTTATAGATTCTCTCAGTTGCTGATCAGAGTAGCGCAGTGGTAGCGTGGATCTCCAGCAGACCGTCCAGAGCCCCATCCTTCCAGGCCCCCCATGTGCGGCTCTAGAGTTTTCTTGTTATAACTCTGAGCCTGTCTTTGTACTGTTCATACATGTACATATCTTTGTAATCTCGCAATTGCGCATATCAGTGATGTAATATTCATGTAATATTGGATCACCTCTGGTGATAACTTTGTAATTGTACTCATGTGTTGGAATGTATAATGCACCACTTGCTTTCGTACTCTGATTCTTGCCTGTACTGATGCTTAGCGTATATACGTGAGGTATTTCAGACCTGCGTATATACGTTGCAGTAACGTCTCCGTACCCGCAGGATCGGGGCGTTACACTAATCCTGAAGCCTCCTGTATAGAGTCTATCTTCTTCATCAGCTCATTATTCTGGAGCATCTGTCTCATATCTTCCAACTCTAAGGTCTCATTTTCATACATGATGGTGTTTACCAAGTGATCATAACTTAAATAACTTGGAGGAAGAAAAGACAACAACAACATAGTTTTGCCTTCCTCTTCTAATTTCACCTCCAGTGTCTACATGTCGCTCAAAATCCAATTGAAGCATTGAGATGCTGCAGAACCGGTGTTTCTTCCTTCATCCGAAGACTATACAACTACTTCTTTTTTAAAAAGAGTTTGTTGGATAAACTCTTCGTCATATAGGAACTCTTCAGCTTACATCATATATCTGCTGTTGTTTTCTCATTCATTACATTGTAAATAACTTCATCTGATAAACATAATATAATAGTTGTCTTGGCTCAAACATCGAGATTCAGCCATTCATCTTCCGCTATCTTAGACAGCTTGTTCTCAATACCAATCAAGGCCTTGTGAGTGCCCTCCTTCACGAGCAACGTTGTTACTCGCATCTTCCACAACAGAAAGTTATTCTTTCCATCGAATTTATCCACCTCGAGCTTCGTTGTGGTTGTCTTGCTAGCCATCACTCTGATACTAATTGTTGTGATAGACATCACCAAATATAAGAGTCACCATGAAAGACCTCAGCAATCTACTATAATAAGCAATATATCTCGATCATCATAAGAGGAAGAACGTAAATCAAGAAATACAAGATTTATGAGAGGAGGAGAAATTCTTATTAACATGAGAAGTAATACAAGAGTTTACAAAAATCTCTCTCTAGGATCTCTCAAACTCCCAATACAATGTAAAAATCTCTCTTCAAGTATTATTTTTAAAACCAACACCCTGGGGGTTTTATAAACATCTAGATTAAATCTAGACCTTCCAAATAGTCAGCAAAATCACCCTAGACATCCAATCAACAACCTTACAAAGAAGGATTCTGAAACCTTATTGGAATCCCAATCAAAAATCAAGTACGATTCTAAAAATACCCTGCCGACAGCGCTGTCCCGAAAGGTCTGTCTGTCTCAGATTTTCGAGAGCTTCACTAGAGCTGTCGAAAGCTCCCTCAAAGCTGTCGAAAGGCCTTTCAACAGCCTGAGCCTGCGCACGTTTGTGCACGTTTTTGATTGATGAATCTTTTGAAATCTCCTCTACCTTGTCGCATTGTCTTCTCCAATAGATGTGAAGTACTCAAAATACCAACAGAGGTCACCCCAACTCCAATTCACTTAATATTGGATACAAAAGTTTGGAGCCCCGTCTCTCAATTTACTTAATTTGAACTTTCTTCAACAATTCTTTTTTTCTTGTCATTGCAACAAGCGAAAATATATGATACTTATTGCTTTCTTGCTCACATCTCTCTCTAGAAAGTATAAGACTAATCCTTTGGTCTCTCAAGTATTTCTAAGCTTTAGTTAGGCTTTTGCCTAGATCTATTGATTTTCCTTACTCTAAGATTTGATGGGATTTCTTGAGAGACTACACTTCATCTCAATTTTCTTGTATAATCTCTTGGATAATCATGGCTAAAGCCTTTTGAAATACTCCTTTTCTTAGTAGCGTGGTGATATCTCTTATTAGGAACTAAGAAGTAGGAAACAAATCCCGAATGTTTAAGAAAGCAGTAGGCAGCGGTAAGCGCAAGAGCTGGGGATTAGCGCCTAAGGGCCTAGGTTTTTTATATTTTTTAATTTTAAAATTTATTTAGGTGTATTACATATTCAAAAACATTAAGAAAATCATAAAACAGTATAAAGTTTTCATGCCGTAGTATCATATAACTCAATAATTTTTCAGCAAAGTGGGTCTAACCCACTTAATTAAAACATTAGAGAGCGGCTCGCCTAGTGGCCAAGGCGCGAAGCGTAGTGGCCCAAGGCCGCCTCAGCCTAGGCGGGCGCCTGGAAAGATTTTTAAAACATTGCAAATCCCTTAACATATCTCTCAAAATTTGATGTAGGAAGCCAAGGCAGCAACAGTAGGAGATCAAGGTTCAACAATAGACGAGACATAGTTCTCGGTCGATCGACAAAAGATCAAGTTTTGATTGCGGTCGATCACCCGATCGACCAGCCAAATACAGAAGGCTACAAAATTGTTAACGGTCGACCACCCGATCGACCGGCCAAACAACAAAGACTTAGATTTTACAGTTGATTGACTGCCCGACATAAGTGAAGAGTGGTCGACCGGCCTTCGATCGACGCTCGTGTTTCAGCGTATCTGCAAAATAAGATTTCTAGATTGACTTCCAGTTGGTTCCTGAAGGGGCAAGGGTTTTTGAAATTTTTTTTAATTTGGAAACCTAAAAGAATTTTTTAGTTTATTTTTATTTTATTTTCTTAGGATTAGAATTAATTTTCCTAAATGGATTATGACTCTTTTAATTCTTTTTGCTTTCTTTTAGGAATAGATTATAGTTTTCTAATAGGAGTCATATTCTTCTTGTAAGCCTATAAAAGGCCATGTATACTTTTTTGTATTCAATTTTTATTCAACTTTTTTTCAATTAAAATCGAGTATCTTTCTCCAATTGCTCGTGAATTTGAGTTGCTACTCTTCGCTCGTAGATTCGAGTCAATTGCTCGTGCATTTGAATACGTTTTCTGCTTGAAAGATCCTTTCAGGGTTCGTTGGTGCTAGAACGAGATATAGCCAGCGTCATTCGCTTCCGCTCCCGAGTCGAGCTTCAGCAACTTTCTAATGATAGCATGAGACGACGATGGATTGTGAAGACTTTTCACAAGAATAGATGCTATTTCAGGGGATCTCCACATTATCAACTCAATCTTGGACAAGGTGCTCCAAGAACTCGAGAGATTGTCCCGTAAGATGGATGGATGACGTCTAGCTGATGGTACATACTGAAGCAGATGAGATCGCCCATCAACAAATCTTCCACCACCATAACCAACCCTTAAGATTGATGATCGAAGTCTAACCGATGGTACGTACTGAAGCGGACAAGATCATCAATCAACCAATTTTCTACCACCACCTCCACTCATACATCCACCTTAACCTCCACCAAATCAGCCAACCCCTCTACAACCACCCCCTCAGCAACCGATTGAAGAGTAGTCAACCGAGAGAGATTCAATGTCGATCAACTCAATATCGATCGACCGACCCATTTCTCATCGAACGACTGACTTGCGTGCAACCTTGTTGCAACCTGCACGAGTTAATGAGACGCCTTGCAACTATGGTGCAGTAGAAGAACAATCAGATCAGAATAAGGACGCACAAAATTCCTTTGATCTGAAAATGTGGGTATGTGTCTCTACAAGCTTCGATGTCGAAAAGATCACAATAAATATGCTAAAATCTGTAACGAAAGGAAGATCCGAGATCAATAACCATACCCCTCTTCAAGATGATTTCAAGGGAAAGATGATGGTTTCTAACAACTTTCTTTTGGTCTTAAACAACGTTTAGAGTGTTAAGAATTATTTTGACTCCTCATAAGCCAGAAAGCAAATCAGGTCTGGGGCAACAATGGTACAATTTTAGTTACGAATCAGAAGTTGTATATTTTTTGAGCTTGCTGAGGTTCTTGAGAAATTCCAACTCATTGAAAAGTAATAACATTGTGGAACACGTTAGAGAGCCAATGGCAAATAAATTCCGATGGGGTTTCATTTGTCTTTTGAGGCTTAACTACCTTAGCATTATAGTGCATCTATCTTCATAGTTTCAAAGATCCTTTCATGTGAAAGGAGTTTGCTAAAGATGACATTGTTCATCGTTCGATTGATTGAAACTCGAGAACGAGTTCTTTTGAAGAGGGATGGACTGATATAGGAAGGTAATACGGCAGCAGTAGGAGATCAAGGTTCAACAACATATCAGACACAGTTCTCAGTTGATCGCCCATTCGACCGACAGAAAATCAAGTTTTGACTATGGTCAACCGCCCGGTCGACCGGCCAAATACAGAAAGCTACAGAATTGTTAACGGTCGACCGCCCGATCGATCGACCAAACAACAGAGAGTTGTATCTTACAGTCGGTCGATTGCCCAGTTGACCGACATAAGTGAAGAGCGGTCGACCGGCCTTCGACCGACGCTCGTGTTTTAGCATATTTGCAGAATTAGATTTCCAGACAGACTTCCAGTTGGATCCTGTTGGGATAAGGATTTCTGAAGACTTCTTTAATTAGGAAACCTAAAAGAATTCTTTTAATTTATTTTTATTTTATTATCTTAAAATTAGAATTAGTTTTCCTAAATCAATTATGACTCTTTTAATTTTTTACTTTCTTTTAGGAATAGGTTATATTTTTCTAGTAGGAGTAGTATTCTTCTTGTAAGCCTTTTATTTTTGTATTCAATTTTCATTCAACTTTTATCAATTAAAATTGAGTTTATCTTTCCAATTACTCATGTACCCTTTGCTCGTCAATTAAAATTGAGTTTATCTTTCCAATTGCTCGTGGATTCGAGTTGCTACCCTTTACTCATGAATTCGAGTAAATTGCTCGTGGGTTCGAGTGCTGTGCTCGTGGATTCGAACGTGTTTTCTACCTGAAAGATCCTTTCAGAGTTCGTTGCCGCTAGAACGAGATCTAACTGGCGTCATTCGCTTCCGCTCCCGCATCAAAATTAAAACTCAAAGTCCTAGTCTCAACATGTTTATATAATTCGTAACTAGGTATTAGACTCAATCAGGAGAGACTTCCACATCTATTATGTTCTGTGTGCAACTTCCTTAGCTTTAAGTTTCGAGCGTGTTTGGTTGCAAGGAAGTGGGCGGAAGTAAAAAAATGAGGAAGTATAATTGCTCACTTCCCTATCTATCTAAACACCAGGCAAGGAAAATATGAAAACCCCTTTTCCTTTTTTCTTTTCTCTTTTACACAACCATTTCCTCATTTTCAGAGTGCTAGAGTTAATTTTGTGGTCATGTAAATCTCATTTGTAATAAGTTATAGCACAAAACAGTTAATTTTTGATATGTAAATCTCACTTGCATTCTAATAACAGTCTATTTTTTTCTTAATTAATTTTTATTTTAATATTATTTTGCGGTCAATTTTGTGGTCAACTTTTCCACTTCCACTTTCACATTACCATCCAAACACCAGAAAACACATAACATTTTTCAAATTATATTTCACAACAACATTCAAACACCGGAAACTTACTAACCAATTATCAAGTTCCAAAGGGAACTATTATCACTTCTTTACTTCCTCACTTCCACCCTTAACCAAACAGGCTTCATGGGACTTGTTTTGCAGCTAAGAGAATGACTTTTCTTATGGTTTTGGTGTCATGAACAAATACTTTTTGTACTACCCCGTGAATCCGTGATCCATGGAAGTTGATTAACTCTATTACTATCTTCTGCATGGATTGAAATATTAGTTTGATATGTATTTGTCATATCGTATCGGATTTTGAAGTATTTGGTATGATATCGTCCTTATATTATCAGTTTCAACTGGTTTAGACATAATATTGGCGTTATATTTTAAAAATTTGCCCGATATAAAGTTTAGAAGTCAAAGATGCATGTTTTTTGAAACTTTAAGAAAAAGAAAGTAGAAAACAATAAAGGAATTAAGAGAAATAGGTCCTTAATTTTTGGAAGAAGAAACGAAAAGAAAACAAAAAAAATAAAAGGAAATTTTTAATTTTAGGTCGACAAGTCCAAAGCAGATAAAGGGGCCATCTGTTTGTCTCGAAAAAAAAATCTTGAAGTCCCTGAAGTGGCTCCTCTTTAGATGTTTGTTTAGTTTGAAAGATAATATTGGAAGACGATGAATGGACTTCAGCAAATCCTATGTGGACCTTACGTGGCCAGTGCTACGCATGACTTCTTTGGCACTTGTCTTTGGAAAGTAAAAGCTCTGAAGACTATAAGTGGAGAAGAAAATCTTTTCTCCATCTTTTAGTTAAAACTAATTTTTTAAGAGAACCCTAATATTTAGTATTCAGTTATTTCTATATTTAAAAGAGTCCCTTATGTGGCCAGTACCACATAGGACTTGTCCTTGGAGGGTAGAGGCTCTCAAGGCACAAAAAAGAAGAGAATTCAAGAGAGTAAAGGCCTTATTTAGAAGAGTTCCTTACATAAAGTAAACATTGTGTTCACCGAAGTACCAGAAGACTCTTAAAAGTACTTCAGACTTTATAGAAGAGATTTTAGAGACTTTGGGCTCTTCTGAGCAAACAAATAGCTCCGAAGGAGAGAATAAAGGAAAATGCAAAGGGAAAAAGAAACAAAAAGGAGATCCTTAATTGAGGATACAAAGTCCCACGAATCAAAGAAAAAAGGAGAATACGTGAAGAATGAAAAGGAATCAAAGTAGAAATAAAAGGAAATACTTAAACTGCTTGATATGATGTTTAAAAGTCAAGAATCACAAGTCAACATGTTTTTTGAAGCTCTAGAAAAAAGAATAAGACAGTAGGAAAGAATAAAGAAATAAAAAGAAAGAAATCATTAACTTTTTATTGAAGAAATGGGAAGAGAACAAGAAAGGAAACAATAAAAAATAAATGGCGTTGAAATTTTAAGAAAGAAAAAAAAAGGTGTCCAATTGGTTGCCAAAAACAATTGTTTAATGACCTAGACTAGTGGGTCACATAGCAAACTTTAAACACCAAAACGACCCTGAATAATTTTCAAATGATTGAAACTTTAAAGAAAAATAAACAACTTTGAACATAGCAAACTACAAAAATAATTAATTACGTAAGAAGACACAACGGAATTTTGCTTCACAAGTTGTATTATATTTCTAAATTTACATATATATACAACAAAACCCATTAAAATGTTGTTTATTCTCTCAACTTTTTAAATAGTTTTAATAATTATTTAAATTTTTTAAGAAGCACCCAATACTGTAAATCACCTAAAGGGGGTGAATAGGTGATGTGATAATTAAATGCGGAATTAAAAATTTAAACTAACAATTCTACACTAAATAAAGCAAGTAAACAATATTAAGCAATTAGGCAATCCAAGTATTATATCAATTGAATACAAGTAATATACAACATATAAAGATATGAACAACATGCAAGATATATAAATACAAGTGAGTAGAGAGAGAGAGAGAGAGAGAGAGAGAGAGAGAGAGAGAGAGATAAGCAATCGCAAACACGGAAGATTTATTTTGAGGTTCGAGCCACTTGCTCTACGTTCTTACCTTTATGACAATGAAGAATTTCTACTAGAATTGATCCCGCAAGATCACTTGGTGCCGCAACACCTACAAGACTCTCAGACCTGCAAGTCCCTCACTTGTTCCCGCAAAAACAACACACGAGAATCCGCAAGCTCACCGAGGTTACAACCTCCAACTTCTTCAAATATAAAGGTAGAACAGTTGGTGATTACTTCTTGATCCCAAACAAACACTCTCACATATAAGGATTTTATACGATAGATTTAGCAATGAAAGGCCCAAGCTTGTGTGGGAAAACTAGATAGATTTGAGAGAGAAAATCTCAAGAAAATCTTTTTGAAAACTCAGAAGAAGCACTCTTAAAAACTCTCTTTTGATATGTAAATGAAGCTCCTAAAACTTGTTGAGATAACAATGTTGAAGATGGAAAAATAAGCTCTTAAAAAACATCTTTAAAATCTGGCCAAAACCCCATTTATATAGACCAAAAAAATCTAGTTGTTAGGCTCAAAACACAGGTCAAAGATTCCTGTCGGTCCACCCAGCGATCGACTGTCAACGGTCATATTTTTTATCGTTGGGGCTTGTCAGTCGACCGACCGGTCGACCGCTAAAACCCGAGAGTTCTACAAAGAGCCAGTTGACAGATGAAACCCGAAAGTTCTATAGGGGTAGTCGGTCGACCGGTCAGTCGGCCGATCTCCTAAATCTCAAGGGGTGTGCACGTCGATCGACTGCTCGGTCTCTTGGTCACTAATATTGCACATTTAATATCATATTCTCCTACTTATTATAGAATAAACTCTGCATTTTCCTAATTAAATGTTTAATTTATTTGCACGCCTATTCCTAAAGGAGAGTGAAGAGAAATGAGCCCAAAAGCCCACCAAATCCTGACTTAATTCAGAATAAATTTAAAATTAAGAAATCAGGGCTAAATCTTGGCATATCAGAGAGGTTGAAGACCGGTTGAGAAGAATCCTCCCTGAATCGATCGGTTGAAGCCAAGGATCAAAGGCCATTTCGTCAAAATCTTAGACCTAAACTACAAATCCAGATAAAGATAATTACAAATCAAGAAACCGGGGAGCTCCACCAACAGGGTGTGGCCATCTGGCCACACCCTGGCCACGGAAACGCGGCTAAAGCCACGTTTTCGCGGCTCTGTTGGAGAGTTAGGGGGAGCGTTTGCTCCCCTATCTTCATATGATCCTGTAGGTTGGGTTTTGCCTATAAATACTGAGATTTTCAGAGCCTCCAGGGGACGACCATGCAGAGATAGATTCTAGGCCAGCTTTCATTCTTTTTAGTGTAGGTTTTTAGTTTTCTTTTATGTAATTTTTAGTTTTTTATTTATGTAATTCAGAGGAGATCAGACTTTCATTGGAGAATGAGAATGAAGCTTATGCTGAGAGTGACACCGGTGTAAGTTGTTTTTCTTTTC
This sequence comes from Agave tequilana, assembly GCA_038442645.1. Taxonomy (NCBI): domain Eukaryota; kingdom Viridiplantae; phylum Streptophyta; class Magnoliopsida; order Asparagales; family Asparagaceae; genus Agave; species Agave tequilana. Next base: position 39,464 of record JAVJIF010015855.1, read on the forward strand.
TCTTATTGTTATGAAATCGAATCTATAGTTACCTTTTTATGTACTTCGTTTTAGTATTCTTCTTCTTCTTTTCTACTTCACTCATTCTTGTACCAATTGCTATCCAAGTGAGTCTTATAGCATCGAAAGAGCCTTGCCTTTGCGAGTGCCACTGATAGCTCATGACGATGGATTTGAGTCTCTCTGTATCATTTCATGCTTGTTTTGTCTTGATGATATAATGTGGAGGAAACGGGAATCAACTCTTATGGCTATATATTGATCGCCTTACTTTAAGGTAACATCATTGCAAAAGATTCAAGGTAGGTATTTGGCCAAAAGAAGTAAGTAATTTTTAGTTTCTTTTCTTTTAATCATTTAGTTTAGAACACAACAATCCACAAAATCTTTTATCACTCTTTTTTTCAATCTCATTTGTACAAATCACTTCTTATTTCTCCACCTTCTCATTCTACCACTTTCTTCCTCACTTCACTTTAACCTAATATTTTTCTTTTCTTTTTAAGAAACTAAAGAAGAACTTTAACCATTAATGGTAGCATAAAAGAGATCTTACTAAAAACTTCCATCGCTAGTCCCTCCTTGTAGATCACGACCCGCATAGCCACTTGTTATTGCGGTAGAATTGAGCACTTGCAAATCTCTATTTTGAAGTTCTGAAATACTGTATTTTGTGTGCAGGTTATAAGCTCAATCAAATTTTGGCGCTGTTGCCGAGGAAGGACGGTAAGTTACTCTTTTTAAAAGTTTACATTTTTGGTTAACTTTCTTCTTTGTTTTTTTTTGTACAGATTCAACAACAAGAAATTTTTACTACAGTGGACATATAAGTGGCCTTGGACTCTGCTCAAGAAAGCAGAGCCAAGAAGCCCTCAGATTTGCTACATTTTAGTGACAAAACTGAGTGAACTACTAACCTGTATTCTTGCAGGTTGGCTGAATTAAAAATCTGAATTTCTGTAGCATTTATCTCCTTATTTGACTCACTGTACATACATTTTTAACACAACAGTAAAAAGTTGATTGTAAATGTAAAAATGATTTAGACTTTGCATTTAGGCACGTGTCTATTTCATTTCATTTTTTTATTTACTGTTGAAGAGTGCTGGAACCAAGGTATGTGTGCATAGCATTTAGTATAAGGTTCATTCTTGTATGATTGCTTGAATGTTACTTTTTCTATATACTTGTACACTGCACTAAATTGACTTAAGGGCTTGTCCTATAAACAAGATAAGGTGGGGAAGTCATTACCCTCCCTTAGCCCACAAATAATCTCCTCACTCACTAACCCAAGCCTAACTAAAAATGAGTAGACGTTGGCCCTAGGGACATCTCGGACTCAATTAGGAGATTATCCTAAGGGGAAAGGTGTTGAAATTTGACTCCTGCCAAATCAGTGTCTAGGAAGGGGATTAAGGGCCGAAAGCCCGAAGGTTGGTGGTTACTTAATTAAGGAACGTCTTTGACGGATAACCTCCCACCAATCTTTCCCTGACCTGGCTGATTAGCTTGTGGTCAAAGTCTGCATTATACCTCCCGTGGACAGTCTAACCAGTTAGGAGTCGTCTAGGTCATAGGTCTACCCTAACTTACTTTAGAATTTTTTTCCCTTTGTTTGCTTATTTGTTTCTTTGTTTGTGTTTTCTTGTGTGATATGGCTTATAATAATAATTTTTTCAATTTTAATAGTAATCCATATTACACACCAACCTCTTTTTCAGATATTACCAACCCGGCATATCATAACTTTAACCAACATAGTGTGCCGGATTGGTCTTATCCGAATCAATATAACCCATGCCCCCAATCTTATAACCATAATTTCTAGAATAATTTCAACTCTTCACAGAGTCAGTGGGGATTCACCTCCCCCGAGTCCAATTTTCAACCAACTTGTCCTCCTTATCCACCTTGTCCATAATATTTCCAAGATTCATACTCAGTTCCACCAGTCCAAAATAGAAAACCATCAATTTTGAAAATGAGTATGCGTGAGTCCAAACAACAATCACAAAATCTGATGGACTCACAATTTTATCACCAATTTCAAAACAACACTTCATCTTTTCAAGACCAATCGCAACAAAACGATGAACCTATCAACTATGAAAAGATACTTGAAGCCATGACTCAGGCTCAAAACGCTCGTAATCACGACATAGATATGATGGTCCAATCTCTACGTTCTCACCATTTGGCCAGTTCTGATGTCGGTAATCATTCTGTTAGAGCCGAAGAGTCATGTTTTGGAAAACAAGTTTCCATTTGAGAACAATCATTTGAACTTGCCCAAACTCCAAATTTTGAAAATAATATAGACAGTTTGGCAAGTTATTCCTTTCCTGAAATAGAACTTGAGAATAAATATGATCCTGAACCTCAACTTAGTGATTCAATTCTACTTTCAGATTCAATAATGACTCCGGTGTCTTCACCTGATTTCAATCTTTTTCCGAGTCAACATTGGATCCTGTGCCAATTCATCATGAAATTGAATCACCCATCTTTGATGATTATATTGAACTTGACCAATTTTACACTTTTGAAAGTCCTATTTGTAAAACACCTAGAGGGGGGTGAATAGGTGTAAGTGCTAATCTAGAAACTAAATACGCTAAATGCGGAAGCTTAAACAAATTTTATAATCACACTTAATACAACACACAAGTGTAGCCGAATTCCCCGTGAAGGGCTCTGGACTAACTCCTCTTGATTCCCCTAGATATGGGTTGAGGTGCTATATGAAGCTCTTGTGGTTAAGTACAAGTGAGGCACACACAAGCAATCCAAGCATATAAGAGATATAGCAATATGAACGATGCAAGGCAACACAAGCAATATGAATGATATGGCAATATGAATAATGCAATGCATAAATATAAGAGAGAGAGAGTTAAAGAGACAATGGATCAAACGCAAACACAAAGATAAGTTCCGAGGTTCGAGCCCCTAGCTCTACGTCCCCGCCTTCACCGAGAAGGATTTCTAATCCACTATCTTGTCCACCGAGGACTCCCACCGAGGGAACCTTCACCGAGAAAGATTTTTACAACAAGGGAGTACCGAACTCCTCTCTCAAATACCGCCTCACAACCGAGGGGTAGGCCCGTAGCTAAACAACAACCAACACCTCTACCGAAGAGGGTTACAACCAAACTCCACCTCTCACTAGAGGGAGCAAACCAATCACCCGATCAACTTCTACCAAGGAGGGATACAACAAAAGCAAGGGTGTACAACTAGTGGTTTCTTTCAACCACAAACAATCTCTCTTTCCTCTTTTCCACAAAACAAGGATCCTAAATAGATTAGGATAGAAGATAGCTCAAGTGTGGAAAAAAAAACAAAGTGTTTTGATCAAAGAAAATCTCTTGGAAAAATACCAAATAAATATTGAAATGAAGAATAATAAACTAATTCCCAAAAACTTGTTTTCTTTGAAAATAACAAAACACTTAAAAAACAATAGATGAATCTTTTTGGCACTTAAACTCTTTTGAAAACTTCTTTTAAACACCAAGAATAGAGAGAAATTTTAGCTCATAAAAACTTAGTTAAAACCCCCAAGAAATGGGGTATTTATAGCCCAAAAAGAAAACTAACCGTTAGGCTGATCTGACAGCCTGACAGGCTAGCGGTCGGCCGGCCCGGCCGACCGCCAACGGTCAGAAATATGACCGTTGGGCAAACCCGGTCGACCTACGGCCGACCGCCCAGATACAGAGAGCAAAGCTCTCTGGTCCGGTCGGCCGCTCGGCGACCGTTCCTGTGTCTGCCAAACGTGCACAAGCCTGTGCACGTCGGTCGACCGGCCTTTGGTGCGGTCGACCCGTGCGGTCGACCGACTTGGCCTGTCAGCCACAGTCTGGGTCAGAAAAAAAAGTTAAACATATTTCTAAAAAATCTTTTATCTCTTCTAAAATCCCCAAAAATAGTTTTAACATTTTGCATTGATATATAAACATGTGATAAAAATTTCAACTCAAATATCAAGCATATGAAACTATTTTTGTGTTTTAACATTTTTACCAAAAACCAAAACTTGTATTTTATCAAACTTGATTTTTTCAACACATGAATAGGAAAGTCAAAATAAGTTTGTTTAGGAAGTTTTAAGCATGTATGTATATTGAACACATCTAATATACATAAAAACTATTTAAACTTGTTTTGATCAATCTATTCATGAAAACCAATTTCAAAACATAAAACTTGTGTGTGTTGTGCACTTGAGCATATCAACTATTCTTATCTTTACACATGGATCTAAAACACACTAAACTAAAATAGGATACCTAAGTCTTCTTGATGATCTTCCATCTTCAAGCCGACTCGATCCCAAACGTGATCCACCGAGTGCAAAGGTATGATCTTGATGCTCGGGCACTGAAATCACCATGTGAAAGTTTCTAAACTCCTCTTTTTGAAGCAATCACCAACTAATATCTTGTTCAATGATCTGTAACTAAAATCACAAGATTATTAGTAAATATAACTACATGAGTTAATCATCATCAAAACTAGAGAGGAAGGCCTCTGGGCCAACAATCTCCCCCTTTTTGATGATGACAAAACTCATGGAGTTATATATGCATGGATTAAAGTTAAGCTTCAAAGAAGCTCCCCCTTAACTCATGCATAAACAAATAAACAATAAATATGCAATGAATGACAATGCATAATCATGCATAAAAAATAAAAAGGCTCTAGATACCAATGAAATGTTCAAAAACAAAACATGCTCTAGATACCAATTAAAATTAAACTGAATTAAACTTAATATATGCAAAACATAAATATGCATATATAAACTAAATTAAACTCAAAATCTTTCTCCCCCTTTTTGTCAATCATCAATAAAGGGGTAAAAACCAAACAAAACAAAATCTTTTCTCCCCTTTTTTTAATACAAAGAAACAATCATCAATAAGGGGTAAAAACAAAACTAAATCAATAAATTTTTCTCTCCCCTTTTTTGTTCGAAAACAATGAATCAATAAAGGGTTAAATAAAAACAATATTCTCCCCTTTTTTGTCTAAAACAAAAAACAAAAACCAAATAGGGGTGACAATCAATTAAGGTACCAATTGAAAATATGTCAAAGTAGCATCTTGATACCAATTGAAAGTAAACATAAATCAATCAACAAATGGTATATGCGATATACATTCATGAAGAGGAAGATGTGAAGCTTCCCTACATAGATACATTACATGAAGGAGGGATGACAAACCCTAATTCACATAACGTACACTATGCAATGCATAAGAGGAGATGTGAAGCTCCCCCTACACACGTGTACCACATAAAGAAGAGATGTCAAACTCTTCAATATAAGATACACTCAACATGAATCTATATGTGGAAGAGATGTTAAGCTCTCCTTGCATGTAGGCAATACAAATCAAAACTTTTGTATTTATCTTTAAACAAAATTTTTTATTTTTGATATCAATTTTGAAAACAATGATCAAACTTATTGATACCAATTTTAAAGCATTCAAATAAACATCTTGATATCAAAAGAGAGTATTTATTCTTTTTAAGCATATGATATCAATTTGAAATTTTTATTTTCTATCATAAAGTAAGGGAACAAAATACCAATTGAAATATGAAAATTGAATTTTCTCCCCTTTATGAAATACCAACAAAACACATGCATAAGCTTGTAATAAGATACCAATTGAAAATTGAATCAATTGAAACAAAGTTAAAAACTCAAGCTATAGCATAAACAAGATTTTGTGCTAAAGATATAGGGATATAATAAGCACAATAAAACATATATATGTATGAAAAATAGATACCAATTGAAATTGATATTCTTTGAAATGCAAGCATACATATACGAAAATATATGAGTATACAATAAAAGTCAAAATTGATACCAATTGAAAGGACTTCAATGATACCAATTGAAACAACAATAATGATCAAGTGTATACATCATATAATCTACCACCCACACATGCTTATGTTTAAAAGATTTTCAATGTAAAGCATACACAAGGCATGGTCTCCCAACCAACCGCCCGTAGATGGTAGGGGTTTTCAAAAATAGATTTGAAAAATAAAGTGTGTTTGAAAACTCTACCAAAATGAAGAATATCACAACTAGATATATGGAAAAAAAATTGTAAACTAGTACGAGATCCTTCAAGTAAGGAATAAAACAAAATTATTTTTCATGAAACATGAAATCCACATGATAATCAACACTCTAAGCCAATTAAGCATAAATATGACTCATGAAAACAAACACATGAGTAAACAATAAATGTGAGTGTACACATAAGATGTGAAGATCATAATCATGAAAGATATTCAATTAAGCTCAATTAATCCTTGAAACATGAAAACATGAAAATCATCAAAACTATTTAATCTTCAAGGTATATGTATGTCCTATACAAACTAAAGTATACATACATATCCAAACACAACGAGTCCACAAAGATATATGCATGAAGGCACGTGGCTCAAAAAGATGTATATGTATAAACAATAGTTTGGATAAAATAGACATATACATGAAGTTAAACAAAAATCATAAAACAATTCCTAAAAGGGAATACAAGTTTAAAATGCATGAATCATCAAAACTAGACTATACTAGCACATCTAATGGGTTCAAATAAGCATTCAAGCTCAAACATATATAGATTAATTTGTGGCCCACTATATGCACAAATATATACCTAGTCTTAATGAAAACTAACATCTAAACATGTAATCAAATCATGAAACATCAAAATAAGATAAAATCATCATGACAAAACTAAACATGATTATTATGTAAATTCACATGTCATTAGAACTATGATGTACATGATAGCTAAACATATATGAGAACACAAAATAATAGTCCATTTTAAACATGGGTGTCTCAAAGGGCTATACATGCATATCAAGAATCTAATAAACATGGCATTATCATAATAATCAATAAACAATAAAACATGATATAAATAATGAATATGAAAAGCATGTAAATAAACGGGAGTAAAGGATTGTCACCAAACCGAAGAAGCAACTCTCCTTGTCTCCAAACATGATGGTCTTCCCACCAAACCTCCCTTGAAAGTGATGCATCCAAAAAGTAATCTTTAGGCACGGAACGCATCCACTCCAAGGTGCCGCTACTCTCACGTCATGTGAGAGCCCACACCTACATCAAACATAAGAGGGGTGGTCTTTGACACCCATATCTTATTGGGTCCATGGGGGTTAGTACCTTCTCTAACCCAAACAAACTTATTTGCTAAATTACAATCATGTATACGATCAAAACAAAATTTAGCAAGGTGGCTTTTACGTCCACAATGTGTATAAGTGTACACATTAGTATACAACGTGTGATGGTGTCCGTGAGGAGCATGTGTATGCCGTGGGGGGTGTGCATGAAAAGATGGAACTTATTTTCTTTGAAACAAAGTTTCCAAACGTGTATGACCCACTACACATTGGCTCAAAGTGGAGCCCAAACAATCAACCTTCTTCTTAAGCATGGATATATTATTATCAATCAAAGAAGAAGTGTGGCATGCAATAGGTGAAGTGTGTGATACTACCCTAGCATGGCAAACATGTGAAGAAATATCATTTTTCAAAGATTTATTTTTATTTAAACAAATTTCTAATTCTTTTGTAATAAAACCAATTTCATTTTTCAAAGAATCATTATCTCTTAAAACAAATTCAACTTTTGAAGACAAAACATCATTATTCTTCAAAAGAGTTTCACAATCATTTTTAGATTTTAAAACTTTGTTTTCTTTTAGTGCAAGATCAAGTTGAGATCTCAATGAATCCCTCTCATTAGAAATCTCCTCTTTTTCTTTCAAAACATTGTTAAGTCTAGAAATCAAATTTTTATTATCATTGTTAAAGCTTAGACTTTTCTTTTTCAAATGTTATATTTTTCTATTAATTTTTCACAAACTATAGATAGTTCTTCATTTAAAGCATGGGGATCAACAAAATCATTACATGAAGAACTAGCATCATCATTATCTAGTTGAGATTCCGATTGTATCTCAAGGGAGTCATTCCCTTGGACCATGTGGCATTGAGACTCGGATTCTCCACTAGATTCCTCCGGTTGATATGGCATTTGAAACTTGGAGGTGGTGGTGGTTGTCAAAATGTTCCACGCTGCAAAGGCGGAAACAATGTTAGAAACACGCATAAGATAATCTTTAGGAAGTGTGCTTCTAATGGCCTCAAGGGCTTGTGCATTGGCCCCTATATGCTTGCTATCACTAAGGAAGGATTCCTTGGTAATGGCAAGGTGAACCTTATAACCTAGGGTTTGGAGGTATATGGACATCCTAGTCTTCCAAACAACAATGTTGGAAGGGTCAAACATAGGTGGGGTCATGAAGTCCATGGATGTAAACTAAATGTGTGCAAACACGCAAATGCAAATGTAGACTAGCAAACCAAAATCTCACTCCTAGGATGTTAAGCCTAAAGTATCAGGAGCGTAGGCTCTGATACCAATTGTAAAACACCTAGAGGGGGGTGAATAGGTGTAAGTGCTAATCTAGAAACTAAATGCGCTAAATGCGGAAGCTTAAACAAATTTTGCAATCACACTTAATACAACACACAAGTGTAGTCGAATTCCCCGTGAAGGGCTCTGGACTAACTCCTCTTGATTCCCCTAGATATGGGTTGAGGTGCTATATGAAGCTCTTATGGTTAAGTACAAGTGAGGCACACACAAGCAATCCAAGCATATAAGAGATATAGCAATATGAACGATGCAAGACAACACAAGCAATATGAATGATATGGCAATATGAATAATGCAATGCACAAATATAAGAGAGAGAGTTAAAGAGACAATGGATCAAACGCAAACACAAAAATATGTTTCGAGTTTCGAGTCCCTAGCTCTACGTCCCCGCCTTCACCGAGAAGGATTTCTAATCCACTATCTTGTCCACCGAGGACTCCTACTGAGGGAACCTTCACCGAGAAGGATTTTTACAACAAGGGAGTACCAAACTCCTCTCTCAAACACCGCCTCACAACCGAGGGGTAGGCCCGTAGCCAAACAACAACCAACACCTCTACCGAAGAGGGTTACAACCAAACTCCACCTCTCACTAGAGGGAGCAAACCAATCACCCGATCAACCTCTACCAAGGAGGGATACAACAAAAGCAAGGGTGTACAACTAGTGGTTTCTTTCAACCACAAACAATCTCTCTTTCCTCTTTTCCACAAAACAAGGATCCTAAATAGATTAGGATAGAAGATAGCTCAAGTGTGGAAAAAAAACAAAGTGTTTTGATCAAAGAAAATCTCTTGGGAAAATACCAAATAGATATTGAAATGATGAACAATAAACCAATTCCCAAAAACTTGTTTTCTTTGAAAATAACAAAACACTTAAAAAACAAATAGATGAATCTTTTTGGCACTTAAACTCTTTTGAAAACTTCTTTTAAACACCAAGAATAGAGAGAAATTTTAGCTCATAAAAACTTAGTTAAAACCCCCAAGAAATGGGGTATTTATAGCCCAAACAGAAAACTAGTCATTAGGCTGATGTGGCAGCCTGACAGGCTAGCGGTCGACCGGCCCGGCCGACCGTTAACGGTCAGAAATATGACCGTTGGGCAAACCCGGTCGACCGTACGACCGACCGCCCAGATACAGAGAGCAAAGCTCTCTGGTCCGGTCGGCCGCCCGGCCGACCGTCCCTGTGTCTGCCAAACGTGCACAAGCCTGTGCATGTCGGTCGACCGCAAGGGTCGACCGGCCTTTGGTGCGGTCGACCCATGCGGTCGACCGACCTGGCCTGTCAGCCACAGTCTGGGTCAGAAAAAAGTTAAACATATTTCTAAAAAATCTTTTATCTCTTCTAAAAATCCCCAAAAATAGTTTTAACATTTTGCATTGATATATAAACATGTGATAAAAATTTCAACTCAAATATCAAGCATATGAAACTATTTTTGTGTTTTAACATTTTTACCAAAAACCAAAACTTGTATTTTATCAAACTTGATTTTTTCAACACATGAATATGAAAGTCAAAATAAGTTTGTTTAGGAAGTTTTAAGCATGTATGTATATTGAACACATCTAATATACATAAAAACTATTTAAACTTGTTTTGATCAATCTATTCATGAAAACCAATTTCAAAACATAAAACTTGTGTGTGTTGTGTACTTGAGCATATCAACTATTCTTATCTTTACACATGGATTTAAAACACACTAAACTAAATTAGGATACCTAAGTCTTCTTGATGATCTTCCATCTTCAAGCCAACTCGATCCCAAACGTGATCCACCGAGTGCAAAGGTATGATCTTGATGCTCGGGCACTGGAATCACCATGTGAAAGCTTCTAAACTCCTCTTTTTGAAGCAATCACCAACTAATATCTTGTTCAATGATCTGTAACTAAAATCACAAGATTATTAGTAAACATAACTACATGATTTAATCATCATCAAAACTAGAGAGGAAGGCCTCCGGCCAACACTATTGACAAATTGGCAAGTTCTCATTTTTATGACATTGAACTCAATGAGAAATGTGACCTAAATTCTCAAATTTGTGATCTAGTTCAAATTCCCGAATCAATATTGACTCCTATTTTGTTATCGGACTTGAGTAATATTTTAGAGTCAGTTTTGATTTCCACACTTATCATTCTTGAACTTGAATCACCAATATTAAGTCACATTCCATTGTTGGAAAATAAATGTGGACTTGAGTTTCAACTTCTTGACTTGGACCCACTTCCTGAACCAATTTTGACTCCTGAATCTTTACTTGACTTAAGTCACCTTCCTGAGTCGGTATTAGTTCCTGTACTTCCTGAGTCCAAGTCAATCATTCTATCTTTTCACACTCCATTTTGGGACAAGGCGGTTGACAAATTTGACTCTGAAATTAATTATGGAATTTGGAAATTAGATGGGGTCAAATATTTAATAAAAATCATTCATACATATATCATTTTAGTGGGTTATATTAGAGAAATTTCTGGTGGGTTCCTCCGAACCCCACGAAAAGTCGATTAGGCCGCATTTCGTGGACCAATTAGACCACCATCGGAACCACCACCTTAAGGTAACATTTTCCTTCCCTTTCTTCTTTTTTATGCATCTATGTATTAATTCATACATTGAGGATAATGCATGAGATAGGTGTGGGGGAGGGTCTAACATAACTTAGGTTTTTTTCTTTTTATAAAAAAAAGTCTTTACGTTTAAAAACTTTTTGAAAATAGAAATAATATTTTGACATATGTTTTGTAAGAAACTAAGTTAATTTTAAGGAATAGGAAAATCAAAATTAGTATTTCTTAAACTTGGTCAAAATAAGATTATTTGTTTGATTTTTAGGGTTAGGAAGATAATTTGTCAAAGTAATTTAGTCTTGATCTTTACCTTAATGAAATATGCATACTTCATACACTTACACACTTAGGGTTCAAAAAATAAAGATTCTTATGCCTTATAAAAAAATATATATCTATGAAAGATGAACAAATCTAATTATTGATTAGCTAGGTGCTTTGGCCTAAGCAAGCCTTAGTATTTATGCAAAAGATTATTAGATAAGTTTAAAAAAAAAAATATGAAAATCCTCTGATTAAGCTGGGTATTTGTGCCTAATAAAGCATAAGTATTGACGCCTAAAAGGGGTTCAAATAATAAAATCCTTAGTTTTGTGGCCTTGTTTGCTCGATTCCTTAAGTCCTTGGGGTGTTTTCTCACCTGGTGCCCTAAGACCGTTTGGTTTGGGAGTCATCGATTAAAGGCTCGTTACATGGGCAGATTAGAAAGCCTAATAGAACTAAGGAATAATACCACAAATATATATATATATATATATATATATATATATATATATATATATATATATATATATATATATATATATATATAATAAATAAGGTATAAGAGTTAGAGTTAATGAACCTTTAGTCAAAATTTTCACGATCACAAGGTGCATATGACTTAGGGTAAAGTAATAGACTAGATGAGAAGTACAATTTGACTCCTTACTTTAATTGATAACAAATTTTGAATAGAGACTAAGTTTAGGAATGAAAAATTCAGTTTTCCTATAACTTATAGATTACTTAAATCTTACAGTTATATTTCAAATATTTTTCTCTTTCAAAATGCTTTTCGAAAATACTAACTCTTTTTTCTCTTTCTTTATGGATTTTGTGGGTGTAATCCACTGAAAACCCTCATGAGACAAAACTCGTTCTCTAGGGGAAACCTAGAGGTTTAATGGCTTGTTGCACATGCTCAGTGCAATCGCGTGACCTGCGAAAGTAGTCTAATAATCCTTAGTATAGTTTAGTTGTTTTGCTCGAGGACGAGCAAAAGATAGGTATGGGGGTGTGTGATTGGTCACTAATATTGCACATTTAATATCATATTCTCCTACTTATTATAGAATAAACTCTGCATTTTCCTAATTAAATGTTTAATTTATTTGCAGGCCCATTGCTAAAGGAGAGTGAAGAGAAATGAGCCCAAAAGCCCACCAAATCCTGACTTAATTCAGAATAAATTCGAAATTAATGAATCAGGGCTAAATCTTGGCATATCAGAGAGGTTAAAAACCGGTTGAGAAGAATCCTCCCTGAATCAATCGGTTGAAGCCAAGGATCAAAGGCCATTTCGTCAAAATTTCGGACATAAACTGCAAATCCAGATAAAGATAATTACAAATCAAGAAACCGGGGAGCTTCACCAGCAAGGTGTGGCCACCTAGCCACACCCTGGCTGCGGAAACGCGGCCAAAGCCGCTTTTTCGCAGCTCTGTTGGAGAGTTAGGGGGAGCGTTTGCTCCCCCTATCTTCATATGATCCTGTAGGTTGTGTTTTGCCTATAAATACTGGGATTTTCAGAACCTCCAGGGGACGACCATGCAGAGATAGATTCTAGGCCAGTTTCATTCTTTTTAGTGTAGGTTTTTAGTTTTCATTTTATGTAATTTTTAGTTTTTATTTATGTAATTCAGAGGAGATCAGACTTTCATAGGAGAATGAGAATGAAGCTTATGCTGAGAGTGACACCGGTGTAAGTTGTTTTTCTTTTCTCTTATTGTTATGAAATCGAATCTATAGTTACCTTTTTATGTACTTCGTTTTAGTGTTCTTCTTCTTCTTCTTCTTTTCTACTTCACTCATTCTTGTACCAATTGTTATCCAAGTGAGTCTTATAGCATCGAAAGAGCCTTGCCTTTGCGAGTGCCACCGATAGCTCATGACGATGGATTTGAGTCTCTCTGTATCATTTCATGCTTGTTTTGTCTTGATGATATAATGTGGAGGAAACGAGAATCAACTCTTATGGGCTATACGTTGATCGCCTTGCTTCAAGGTAACATCATTGCAAAAGATTCAAGGTAGGTATTTGGCCAAAAGAAGTAAGTAATTTTTAGTTTCTTTTCTTTTAATCATTTAGTTTATAACACCACAATCCACAAAATCTTTTATCACTCTTTTTTTCAATCTCATTTGTACAAATCACTTCTTATTTCTCCACCTTCTCATTCTATCACTTTCTTCCTCACTTCACTTTAACCTAATATTTTTCTTTTCTTTTAAGAAACTAAAGAAGAACTTTAACCCTTAATGGTAGCATAAAAGAGATCTCACTAAAAAGCTTCCATCGCTAGTCCCTCCTTGTGGATCACGACCCGCATAGCCACTTGCTATTGCGGTAGAATTGAGCACTTGCAAATCTCTATTTTGAAGTTCTGAAATACTGTATTTTGTGTGCAGGTTATAAGCTCAATCAATCGGCATTGCCATCTGTCAGCCGTGCGGTCGACCAGCAATAGCCCAAAAACTATATTTTGAAATATTTTAAACATCTTTTTAAACCCAATTAAATTCCAATAATTGTCAATAAAAGCCACAAAAATAAGTTCATATAAATACAATGAGGCACAAATAAGTGTGATAAAAAATCAACATATATTATGAACATTCGAACTTATTTTTGAGATATAGAAATTCAATCTTGAAGCCAAAACCGTATTTTCTAAAAACTAAACTTTGAAATAAAAACCTAGTTTTTCCAAAACTTGCATAAATACAAAATCAAGTTTGTTAAACTCATTTGAAGTACGATGTATATGGATAGAACCCAATACACATATAAAATATATAAACTTGTTTTTCATGAAATTTATTCATAAAACCAAAAACAGTTTAAATAGAAAATTAAAACTTTTGTGTGTGTATGTGTGTAAGCTTGAGAGATCAAAACTAATTTATTCTTTACTTAAATTCTAAACTTACAAACTCTTGACTCAAGTCCTTTTCTTAAATAAATCTTCTTCGCAATGTTGACTTGATCCAAACTTGATTCCATCAAGCTAGATTCGTCCTTGAGTAATTGTTGCGATCTTTAAGCATAAGCTCTTGATTCAATACGTGCTTGCTTCAAAACTTCACTTTGAATCTTTTGTTGAAGTTAAACACCAAAGTAAAATCTTGATAAATATCTGAAACTTAACAACACAAGATTATTAGTACAATAACTACATGAGTTAATCATCATCAAAACTAGAGTGATGGATCTTTAGGCTAACAATCCCCCCTTTTTTATGATGACAAAACTCATAAAGTTATATATACATGGATCAAAAATAAGCTTTGTAAAAGATCTCCCTTTACTCATACATAGTATAAAATATGTAGATATTCAATAAAGCTCATAACTAAATATCAAACATAGACATATATGCATAAATAAAAACATAACATGCATATATAAACTCTAAATTTCTCTCCCCTTTTTGTCAATTCATCAACAAAGAAGTAAAGAAAACATGGTAAATGTATATGCGATATAAATCTATGAAAAGAAGAGATGTTAAGTTAACTCCCCTACATACATACATTATATGGAGAAGAAGTGACTAAACCTTAATCCACATAAGCATAATATGCAATGTATAGACAGAGATGTTAAGCTCCCCCTATACACGTGTATGATATAGAAAATAGAGGTCAAACTCTTTTTTATACAATATACTCATCATAAATTTACATATAGAGGAGAGGTTAAGTTAACTCCCCTTGCATATAGGCAATACATTTCAAAAACAAAATTTTAAAAGCAATTGAAATATTGATTTTCTAAATCAATTGAAAGGATAAATAATTTAAAGGATACAAATTGTAAAATTGAAACCAATTTTGAAATATCGCTTGTAATTAAACAAAATATAAATACCATTTTAAGTCAAAGAATTTTTCTCTTTTATTTTAAATAATCACAAAACTAATGCATATATTAAAAATAGAACAAATAAATTTAAAGTAAAATCAAGCTTAGTATGAAACCAATTGTGTTATAAGAATATATATGGACATTGTTGAATATGCACAATCAATCATATATATGTATGTCAATTAAAATACCACTCGAAATTTAATGCATACATATATAAATGAACATAAATGAGTATACAAAAATAAAATAACATGAGAATTATGTGTATAACTTATTGAAATTACCAACCTACATGCACATGTTAAAAGAATAGTCATTCGAGCATGCAAAGCATGATCACCTAACTAACCGCCCATAAAGGGTAGAAGTTTTTAAAAATAATGAATTGAAAGTAGTTTAGTATAGATTGAAAATACTACCAAGTGAAGAATAAAAAAACTAATTTAAAATAGTTTTGAAAACTAGTTTACGATTCTTCAAAATAAACAAATTCATATATCTCATTAAACATGCATATTTCACAAGAATTGTCACTGAAAATCTATATAGCATAAACATGTGCTCATGAATGTAAAATTATAACTAAACATAAGGTGAGTGCATAATAAACATGTGAAAAACACTTTTATGAAGATAAAATAATATCAAAACTCAGATGAAATTCTTTTTCATAAGTATGATATATCATATAACATGCAAGAATCATCAAAATTAGGATATATAGGTATAATCAAATATAAAATGAGTACATAAAAAAATAGAATATGTATAGCAAGAAAATAAATTGTATATCAAGAGTTATGCATGTATAACGCAACTTTTAATAAGATTTGTATATGAATATTGATCAAAATATGCAAACTATGATATGCAAAGAAATTATCCAATTAAAGCATATGAAAACATAATATGGAGGATTGAGATAGTTACCAAACTGATAGAACTAATCTCCATTTCTCTAAAACGAGATGGTCCTCCCACCTAAACACTTTGATAGTGATGCATCCATTAATTTATCCATCACGCTCCAATTGCATCCACCGCCAAGGCACCAATCCTCTCATATCTTGTGAGAGTCTAAACGTACAAAAAATAAGTGGTGTAAATTTGGTACCCATATTTTCTTGGGGTCCACGGGGGTTAGTAGCATTAGGAATCCAAACATTCTTATTTGCAAAATATGAAATATTTAATCTATCGCAACAAAACTTTGCAAGATGGCCTTTGTGCTTTTTGGGAAAAATTGAAAGCGTGTAAATTCTTTGTTTGATTGTAAAGAAAATTATATCGAATCAACAATCCGATTAGAAAAGAGGAGAGAATGATTAAATCTCCCTTTTTTTAAAACTAGGTTCTTGATGTAGCGGTAGAAAGTGAATCTTGTTTTCTTATGACCTGGTGAACGTTAAGCTCTTTTGAAAATCTTCTCTTTGGATCACGGACGGAGTAACACAGCTCCTATCCAAATGGAATCTCAAAAAGGCTTAGGCAAAAACTTATACTCAGCAAGTTGAAAGAAGAGTTCAACTCTCCTTCAGGGCTCCTCAGCTGAAAATCCTGATCAAAATTGATCTAGAATTTTCTCTAACCAAATTCAATTCACCCCAAATTCTGACTAAAAATTCCTCTTCCCTCCAATAGCAAACTGAGCTATTTATAGGAGTTTCAGGGGACAACTGTCCCTGAAAGCTCTCTATAATGGGGGTTAACTTCTCTCATTACTTGGACAATAATTGACTCGGTAATGAGGGCAGTTATAACTGAGACGCGGAACTCACTTGCAGTTGAAACGCGGGCTTCGAGCTCTGCGTTTACCTGTTGAGATGCTATTGGTTGCGGGCTTCAAGCTTTGCTGAGACTCAGGCTTCGTGCTTTTCTAGACTCGGGCTTCAAACCCTGCATCTTGGCATTGTAGTGATGCTAAGACGCGGGTTTTGAGTCTCACTAGATGCGTGCTTCGAGCTTTGCTAGACGCGGGTTTCGAACCTTGCGTCTTGTCATTGCATTAATGTTGGGACGTGGGTTTTGAACCTCGCGTTTTGACATTGTGGTGATGTTAAGACGCGAGTTTCGAGCCTGCATTTTCACACTGCAGTGATACTGGGACGCGGGATTTGAGCCTCACATTTTGAAATTGCAATGATGTTGGTATTGCAGTGAATTAGCCTCGCGTCTAAAGTATAGACTCTGCTATCTGATGACTTGTCTTCAGTAATTTTTAGACAGTCTACAAACCCCCCAAGTTTTCAAAACTCCATAGTTGACTGGGACGGAATTTAAAACTTTGAATTTTTCTTCTGGCAGCAAGCACTCAAGATTGGACTGGTAATCTTCTGAGATATTTTGAGCTCGATCTCGTCTGGATCTTGGTCTTTATGAGTGTACTATTAAATTCTTTGAAGCTACCAGAAATGATCATCGTGAGTGTCTGGATACATAGTCCAGACCTTCTTGGTGCTCTGAGCTGGTTGTTGGTGTACTATTGAACTAGGGGAATAGTAATGTGCTTTCGCCAGTGTACTGTTGAACTGATTGTAGAAGTAAAGACTGAACGCAGGTCTTGTAGACGCAAAAATCATGTTGCCTTGGAGACGCGGACCTCGTCTGAAGTAGAAATGCGACTCTCATTCATTGGAGAGATGCAAACATCAAAGTGGAGATGCAATTCTCACTTGGTTGAAGTGACGCAGACTTCGTGGAGAGACGCGGGCGTTAAAGTGGAGACGCAGCACTCTTGTTTTGCCAATAGCGAGTTTCTTTTAGAGTGAAGACGCATCTTTCACTTGATGTAAAAACACAGCTTTGAGCGTTATCAAACGCGGGCTTGCTTCAAAGTAGAGGTGCAGCTCTCGCTGGAAATAGAGACATATCTCTCTTATTTTGTCAAGACACGAGCCAGAGAATACTGAAAAAAATGCGGTCTTTGAAATGGAGATGCAGCTTTCAGTTCGTCGGAGTAATGCCGACTTCAAGGTAGAGACATGGACCTCTTTTTACTGAAGAGATGCGGCTCTATTAAACACGAGACTCGCGTTCTGGGTGCATTGCCACATGTCTGGCGGAGCTTGAAGAGACGTCGTTCTCTTAACACACGAGGTTCACATTCAAGGTGTGTTGTCATGCGTCGGGCGATGATTGGTCTCGAGATACAAGCCGCGTATCTCAGTGGATTATTGTGTTTATAAAAAGACAACAGTCTTTTAAGAGTCATCAATAGACTTTTTTCTTCTCTTCTAAGCCCTGCATCGAGAATTTTCAGAACTTAAGAAAAAGCTCTGAGCTTCTTATTCTTTCTCTAGTCTTCTACACAAAATTCATGGTCAAAATCCCAAAGAACAAACCTATGGCTTTGTCCTTGAGTGTTGTCGCTCCAGAGGCTTAAATGGGCGGTTCCGCCACGCAGGAGGCCTCCATTTCACGTAATAAAACCATTTGAATTGATTTTCACCATTAAGGGACTTGAAGAGTTATCTTAACTCTTAAGTCTCTTCTGAATTGAACTGCCAACGCGAGGCTCATGCTCGTGTTTGATATTCAGACGTGACTCTTGCACTGGTGGGCATGATGTGGGTTTGATGATCTTCGTGTCTTTACTTCATCAGCTTGAGTCTGAATCTGTTTGTTAAACGTGGGCTTCATTGAGCCTTGCGTTTGATCCTAACACTTAGAGAATTTTTCTCAGTGGGGAAGTTCATATGCGGATTTCATGTGAACCTCGCGTCTCTGAGGTTTGACGCGGGTTTCGCTGAGTCTCACGCCTGAGTCCAATACTTAGAGAAATTTCTAAATTGTGGAATTTCAAACGCAGGCTTCGTGTGAGCCTCGTGTCTTTGAGTTTAGACACGGGTTTCGCCGAGCTCCGCATCTTAGTCATTTAACGTGATTCTGAGGTGAACCTTGCGTCTAAGCTTCAATACTTGACATTTTTAGATTTTCACTGTCGTGTTGTCCTTTTTGCAGTGCGATACTCCTCAAATTCTCTATTCAAAAAGTGTCACTTTGGACATATCAGTGACGCTTACCCAAACCTTACGTTCATGCTCTAAGAGACTGCTCCAGTATTTGCTCTAAAATCAAGGGAACGTCGAGACAGGCTCAGCAACCCTAGTATGCTGACCTTCCGGGAGATTATGACCAATGGGCGGATTGAGTTTGACACCCGTATCACGTTGAAGAAACCCAACTTCTTTTTGGAGATGCCATTACTGAGGACGATAGGGTCTTGTATGATGGAGACTATAAATGGCTTCGCCAGATCGGGGATAAGAGGTTCTTTCTTCCTAATATGGAGAGGATATACCCCTTGGCATATCTGCAGCGCACATCGGTACGCCGCACAATGGAGTGGGACCTCTCTAAGTCTATCTCTGGCGTGTCTCTTGGCAAACTGGGTGTGAATGAAGTTTACCCTGCTGGTTACAGAGAGATGTATTTGGGCTACATTCCAGACTGGTCAGGGCTGAGTACCCAACAGGGGAAACCCTCAATTGGCCGCCACCTTCACCAATCAATTCCTGAAGGTGAGAGGTGATTTTCTCACTAACTTTCATCCGCTCTGGTGGGTCCACTCTACCGATAAGTCATGGTGGGGCAACATGGTGGGCTTTGTTCTCACAGAGCTTGGGGACTTGTTGAGGCAGGAGGGATTATACCAGGCTGTTAGGGCCGTTCAGTATGGCCTCCCGCAGAGCTCCCACCACTTTATGGTGTCTTGGAGCGTTACAATCCTTTGACGGGCACGTTCTTTACCCCGCTTGGAGAGATGGGGCTCGCTCTTCATTAGTTATACAAGGTTTTAGGGCTAGTGATTGGAGATGCTCCGTATGAAGAGTATGTCCTGACTATCGAAGAGCTTCACTTATTGAAGAAGGAGGACCCTCAGGTGTACGAGATTTACTAGAAAGTGTTATACTGCTTCCATATCTGTGGGAAAACGATCGTCTGGAGGAATATGGGCGTTAAGCAGATTCCTAGACAAGCTACCTTTTCAATGACATAAATGAAAAGTCTAACCCAGTGGTCCATCTGGCTCCTTGCACTGATGAAGAGATTGTTGAGAGGATCAGTGCCTCACAAGCTTGTATATGACGGAGTCCAACGAGGATGCTTTCAAGCCTGATACGATCTTTGAAAGTTTTCACCATCAGGTCAGGATCCCGATATCTGACTGGGCTCTACTGGTGGGCTTCCTCATGTTGTGGCTGAAGCGTTGTGTGGTACCGACGCTACCGCATGAAGTGATTGTCACCACTGTGGTGTACCCGATAGTATTGTTAGTGCATGGAAAGTCAATATCTCTCCTTCAAGCAATGGTGGCAGGCATCCAGAGTGGTTTGCAAGTATTGGCAAAAAGCCTGTGCCAAGTGAAGGCTGTTATAGACTCCCAAGGCAGGCAAGTGGTAGACTCAGAGGGGAGGCCAGAAGTAAGGACTCCCAACCCCAGAGTCGAGCTTCTATACACGTACCTAAAGGCCTGATACGTCTTGCATTGCATGTCGTTGATGATGGCAGTGTCTCCCTCAGAGAGCTTTGTCCCTTTTGTACAGAGGCTAGAAAATTCGAGCTGGTCATAGTATTATATGTACTATATTCAAAAAGCTATTCTGAGCAGCTTGAACTATCAGCATGACCGATGCTTTCTCGAGATCTCTGGTGCGTCATACGAGAAAAAGTTTGCCGACCTTGCAGGCCCGGACGATTTCACGCGGCTGCCATCTAGAGTCTTCTGGTGGCTCATCAACATTCGGCCCGGATATTTAGTCTTTCGACAAGGTGATTCATGCACGATCGAGCCTTACATGCCTAGCCATTTTGCTAGGTAATTCGGTTACGATCAATTATATGTCAGCAACACCAACACCAACTTTCGCTTCAGCGGCAACCTATTTGAAGGCACCCGGGCGTGGTATTACAATGTAGTCGGGGGAATAGGGGCCGTCTTCAGCCTAGCTCACAGGATGGCTAACTGCTATATAAGTCTCGGCTTCTAAACATGGTACTTCATTGCCCGCAGGGTACCCGACTTTGTAATGAATACTTCTTGTATCAAGAGTATTAAGGCATCGTATAAAGTCAAGTCGGGTTCCAAAAGCCGCATGCGAGGGATGAGCGAGTACTAAGAGGCCGAGAAGGAAGCGGAAAGGGAGGTGTGACGCCCCGATCCCACGGGTACGGGGACGTCACTGCGACGTACATACGCAGGTCAGAAATACCCTCACGTATATACGTTAAGCATCAGTACAAGCAAGAATCAGAGTACGACAAGCGTAGTGCCCATTCATATGCCAACACAAGAAATACAATTGTACAAGGTTATCACAAGTTGTGACATACTCTTACATATCACATGCATCATATATCACAGCCAAGCACAAAAGTACGATTTACAATATAATTACAATATGCTCACGAGTTGAAAGGGAATCCCGCGAGCTCAAAAGGAAGGTCAGGTACACAGAAACCGAGACTAGTCAACTTGCTCGGCAAGGTAAGCTTGATCTTCCACAGAAGGCTCCACCTCGATCCAAGGTTCGGAACCTGAACATACAAATTCAAGGGAGTCAGGACCTCCCAAACAAGTGATCATGTTACAGCCGAGTGGCATAAGAATAAGAATATGAGAGTTGGTACAATATCAAGAAAAATCATCCAGCAAGTAAAAGGAGCATAGCATGTCATAAACGAAAGGGCATTGTATATGCTTAAGCTACGGCCTCATGAGACCAGTACTTCGAGGGGATAATCCAAACAAGGAAACCCTCATCTATATACCTTCATCTCATGTCACCGTAATCCAAGCGCATACAACAACCACAGTTAACGTCTTTTATTATTATTATCATTATTATTGCTCGTCCTACCTACCCTGATATCTAGCTATGTGAACTAGCGTCCAGCACACATAGATCCATATCCGAGTAAAGCAAGGTTGTTATTGGAAACCAGCGGGGGTATCAACGGACTATGTTTACAGTGGGTCCCGTGCATACCCGGGACCACGGCCCAGGATTGTTCCGTTGCTTGGTGACGGAACCTGCCGCTAGGCTAACAGGAGGGACTCATTGTATGCCCTTATCAAGATGGTACCAGGAATGAGGGAGCCAGCACTCCCCTCGGTCGCCTGGAGGCCCACAGGTCAGACCGAAAATTCAGTTGCACAACATACCTAATACCACTGTAAACACGAACACATATTGATAGCCGCATGTTTCCCCCGACCCAATGTAAGTTGTCTCATTTTATGGTTTATTTGATGATTTATCAGATTCCGGGAATGAGCAAGAACAAGTCAGGAACGTCACGAATATAGGTATATCAGGAGTACTGGTTCGTACCATAATGTATCACATGTGTATCAGGAGTACAGTTGTTCTATCAAGATGTCAGGTCATCATTCCCGTTATCGTGATAATTATGAAGGTCAAGTGTATCATGCCTTATGTTAATAGATAGCATGATAAGAGGTGATATTCATCAAGTGACAAGCCTTGCAAATAGCAATATAATAAATGACCCAAAGATAATGTTCATAATCAAAGAAGTAATTAACCATAACAACTAATCAAGATTAGTCGACTAGGAGAGAAATTTAGTCGACTTAGAGAAGGAGTTAGTCGACTATAGTAAAGGGTCAAATCGACTTAAGGAGGCTGCGTTCGGTTGGGTCGCGTCTCAAAAAGTGGCACGTTTCAAGAAAGTGGTGCGTTTCAAGAAAGTGGTGCGTTTTCAGAAAAGTGGTGCGTTTTCAGAAAAGTGGTGCGTTTTCAGGAAACTGGTGCGTTTTCAGGAACTGGTGCGTTTTCAGGAAACTGGTGCGTTTTCAGGAAACTGGTGCGTTTTCAGGAAACTGGTGCGTTTTTAGGAAACTGGTGCGTTTTCAGCAAACTGGTGCGTTTTTAGGAAACTGGTGCGTTTTTAGGAAACTGGTGCGTTTTCAGCAAACTGGTGCGTTTTTAGCAAACTGGTGCGTTTTAGGAAACTGGTGCGTTTTCAGCAAACTGGTGCGTTTTTAGGAAACTGGTGCGTTTTTAGGAAACTGGTGCGTTTTCAGCAAACTGGTGCGTTTTTAGCAAACTGGTGCGTTTTTAGGAAACTGGTGCGTTTTTAGCAAACTGGTGCGTTTTTAGCAAACTGGTGCGTTTTTAGGAAACTGGTGTGTTTTCTTAACAATATGAAATAATATCCAAGTCTTGGCGAGTAGAATTACTCGCCTAAAATGCGTCCGACGCAGAGAAACGCGGTCCCAATCCAAAGGAGGTTACCGGTCCTCACAAGAGAAGGCAAAAGGTTGATGGTGCAAGTCCAACTCAATATGGCAAAACGAGATTTTGCAAATGGCATTGCGGGGAATGAAGCTATAGTCCGCCGGAAAGAGGTTGATGAGGAGGTGAAGGTGGTATGCTTGGTGGAGGCTACGGTGGTGCAGGTGGTGGTGGAAATGGTGGTGAAGTCTTGTGGAGGAGATGGGTTCCTTGAAGTCTCTTGGTGAAAGGAGGTTGAAGAAGATGGTGCTTGTTGGTGGAAATGGAGGAGGAGATGGAGAGGAAGAAGGTGGAGGAGTTGGTGGAGTTTGGTGTTGGAATAAAAATGGAGAAGGGGAGGGTTTGTGGTGGCGGCCAAGAGCTTGGTGGTGGTGTGCTTGCTGCTGGAGCTCACAGGAAACAAAGGAGATGGAGAAAGTGAAAGAGAGAGAAGATGGGGATGCATGTATATATAAAGGGGAAAATAATATAATATAAGCCATCATCACTTTCCCTCCAATGAGTGTGGCGTTTGCAAAGTCCCAAGGCTGCGTTTAGGCCATTTAAAGAGCCAAACGCGGAGCTCAAGGCTGCGTCCAGAGGAAAACGCAAGGAGGCTGCGTTTCAAAAGAAAAGGACAAGGCATGGGTGATTTGGACTTGAGTTGGATTGGCCCATAAGCATTAAATGCAGCAAGGGAAGGGTCTCCGCATTAATGATGGATCCAGTTGGCCAAAACTCGCGTTTGAGGAAGGAGAGAGAAAAATGGAAAAAGAGAAGAGTGAAGTAGTTGAATGATTTCCCGTATCTGGGAAAATACCGAGGACTCCGGAAAGGTCCAAAAATTAAAGTGTCTCGGAAAGCTCTCCAAAAATTCTCAAAAATAATAAATATTATATAAAAATTTTTGGTGAAATCGGTTTCAGAAATTCAATTCCATTTTCAAAATAAAAATCGTGAATCTACTATGAACGGTGTCTACACCGGGCAGGCTGAATTTTTGATAAAATCTGAAAATTCTCAGAAAATGCCCAAAGGAAGAAAACATAATTTTAAGAAGGAATGTGAAAGCAGAATCCGAAAATTTGATTCTAATTGTAAATTAAAATTCCTGGAATCAACCAGTGATACTGGTCGACACCGGTTTTGAAGATTTACAATTTTATTCTGAAAAATTTCAGAAAATCATGAAAATCTAGAATATTAAAAAATAATATTTGAAACTAAAATTAGTCAAATCTGAATACCAAACAGATCAATCATGCAGTACTGCTATATGAGTAAGTATTTAAATAGCAGAAAATAAAATAAAATAAAATAATAATAATAAAATGCACCAAAAATCAGGATACGTACTGTGCACGTATACTGGGAATGGGGTGTTACAATCTATCCACCTTACAAAAATTTCGTCCTCGAAATTTCAGGAAGGGGAAGATGACGGTAGAGAGAATAGGAAGAAAGGGTTTTACCAACTAAGTTGTAAATAGATGGGGATATCGCTCACGAATAACGTCCTCCTCCTTCCCATGTGGCTTCTCCTGGCACATGCCTATTCCAAGAAATCAGTACTAATGGTATTGCCTTATTCTTCAATGTTTTGATACTTTTGTCCAGGATGGCCATCGGTTGCTCTTTAAGATAAGATCTGACTGTAGTTCCAGTTCGGAGTGATCTAGAATGTGACTCTCATCCTTGACATACCTCCTCAACTGTGATACATGGAATACATTGTGTACTCCTTCTAAAGATGGCGGTAATGCCAATCGGTAAGACACATCTCCCACACGATCCAAAATTTCGAATGGGCCGATGTATCTCGGACTAAGTTTTCCACGAGTACCGAACCGGATTACCCCTTTTGTGGGTGATATCTTTAAAAATACATGCTCACACGGTTCTGAATTCCAATGGCCTTCTGTTTGTGTCTGCCCAACTCTTTTGTCGGCTCTGTGCTGCCCGGAGGTGATCTCTGATAACTCGGACTTTGTCTGTTGTCTGAACTAGAATGTCTGGTCCCATAAGTCTTCTTTCGCCGACTTCGTCCCAACATATCGGTGACCTGCATTTCCTGCCATACAATGCCTCAAATGGGGCCATTTTGATACTAGCCTGATAGCTGTTATTATAAGAGAATTCTACCAAATGAAGATAGTCTTCCCATGACCCTCTAAATTCTATCATGCAGGCTCGTAACATATCTTCAAGGATCTGGATAGTCCGTTCAGATTGTCCGTCTGTCTGGGGTGATATGAAGTACTGAATTTCAGACGAGTTCCTAAATTTTCTTGGAGACTTTCCCAAAAATGTGATCGGAATCTCGTGTCTCTATCTGACACGATACTAACTGGAACTCCATGTAGACGAACAATTTCTATATATTTTCTGCAAGAACTTCTGTTGACTGACCTACTCTGAAAGGTAGAAAGTGAGCTGCTTTTGTGAGGCGGTCAACGATCACCCATACTGCATTGTTACCCTTAGGACTGCGGGTAGTGCTGTGACAAAATCCATGGTGATATGTTCCCACTTCCATTCGGGTATTGGTAAGGGCTGAAGAAGTCCAGCTGTTCTCTGGTGTTCTATCTTTATCTGCTGGCAAACTAAGCACTTGGCCACGTACTGAGCTATCTCCCTCTTCATAGCATTCCACCAAAACTGCTGTTTCAAGTCTTGATACATCTTATTTCCTCCTGGGTGTATAGAATAAGCCGAACTATGTGCTTCTGCCAAAATTTTCTGTCGGACTTCTCCTTGGGGAACACAAAATTCTATTACCAAATATAAGGCATTATCCGAATGAATACGGAGGTCAGTTCTCAATCCAGCTTCTATCTGAGCTCTGAATTTCTGTAATCTGGGGTCTTCTTTTGAGCTTCTTTAATCTCATCAATCAGGGTTGATTGAATCTGAAAGGTCATCAACTGTCCTGTTTTATCAATCCCTTGTACTATCATTAAGTCCAATTTTATGATATCCTGAATCAACTCCTTCTGTTGCGTAAGTTGTACTAGCATTTTATTTTCTGGCTTCCTGCTCAATGCATCTGGTACTGTGTGACTCTGCCCGGATGATACTGTAAGTCTATATCATAATCTGCCATTAATTCAAGCCACCGTCTCTGTCTCATGTTTAATTCTTTCTGCGTGAAAATATACTTTAGACTCTTGTGATCAGTGTAGATTAGCACCTTGTCTCCCAGAAGATAATGTCTCCAGATCTTCAATGCAAATATTACCGCCGCCAGTTTCTAAGTCATGGGTTGGGTAATTCCTCTCATGTGGTTTCAATTGCCTAGATGCATAAGCTATGACATGACCATGCTGCATTAATACACATCCTAGGCCTTTCCCGGATGCATCACTGTATATAACCATCCTCCTCTTCCTGAGGGAGTCCTCAAAACTGGCTGTAATGAGTCTTTCCTTTAATTGTTCAAATGCTGCAGCACATTCCTCGGTCCATATATATTTTTCTCCTTTTCGGGTGAGCTTCGTTAACGGGCTGCAATCTTAGAAAAATCTTGGACAAAGCGCCTGTAATATCCGGCCAATCCAATAAAACTCTTAATTTCTGTTACTGTCCTTGGAATAGGCCAGTCCTTCACTGCCTGAATTTTACTGGGGTCTACTGAAATTCCTTCTTCTGAAATTATGTGTCCAAGGAAGGCCACACTATTTAACCAGAATTCACACTTGCTTTGCTTAGCATGAAGTTGTTCCTGTTGGAGAGTCTGTAACACTATTCTCAAGTGGTCTGCATGCTCTCTGTCGTTCTTCGAATAGATCAAGATGTCATCTATGAAAAACAACTACAACTGATCCAAATATGATGAGAACACTCTGTTCATCAAATCTATGAAAATTGCAGGGGCATTGTGACTCCGAAGGGCATAACTAGAAACTCATAATGGCCATAACGAGTCCTGAATGCTGTCTTTGGAACGTCTTCTTTCTTTTACCTTTAGCTGATGATAACCTGATTGTAAATCCAATTTTGAAAAGACTCGAGCTCCATGAAGCTGATTAAAAAGATCATCTCAATCTTGGTAAAGGGTACTTATTCTTGATGGTAACTTTGTTTAATTCTCTATAGTCTATACATAACCGTTTACCACCGTCCTTCTTGTTGGCCAATAGCACTGGAGCTCCCCATGGTGAAGCACTTGGTCTAATCAATCCTTTGTCAGAGTATTCTTGTAGCTGTTTCTTTAAAATCTCCAACTCTGTGGTGCCATCCTATATGGAGCTTTGGATATCGGAACTGTACCTGGAAGGGTATCAATAGAGAACTCAATTACCCTATCAGGTGGAAGTCCTGAGATCTCCTAAATACTTCTGGAAACTCATTCCAAACTGGCACTCTCTTCTTCTGGATCTCACCAGCAGTCATCTGTGCTTTTCCTTTGGCAGGTTTGCGTTCTCCTTCAAATTGGAACTCAGGCTGAAGCGGTATTCTAAAATAACTTTCTTGCTTCGGCAATCAATGACCGCATGGTATTTACTGAGCCAAGTCATGCCTAAGATTACGTCGTACCCTTTAGTATCTAGTACGAGCATATCCACTGTTAATGTCCTGCCACACAGCACATCCCACCGGACAGTCTACACAAACTCTATTAGAGATGACTACTCCGTTACCGGTACTAATCTCCCACTGGTGGTCTAAACATTCAACAGGTATAGAGTTCAAAGCAATGAAACTATCTGATATGTAACAATGAGAAGCGCCAGAATCAAAGAGGGCTAAGACAGGTTTAGAGTGCACCATAATCTTACCTGCTACCACTTCTCCAGAAGTTTGGGCCTCTTCCGCTGTCAAGTTGTAGGCTCGTCCTCTTCCACGACCTGCTGCATTTCTAACTCCCCTCTGGACTGGGCGGATAGCTTGTAGTGGGGGAGGGGGAAGAGCCCTCCTAACCATTGGTCCTTGGTTCCTCTGTCCATCTGGCCCAGGAAGTGCTGGTAATGCTGGGTTGACCATTCCCATTCTTTTGTGGGGGCAGACTTCTACTGAATGATCACGGAACCACATGCCAGGCATAACCCATTTGCCCTATGGCAATTCTGTTGAGTGTGACCCGGTTTCTGGCAATAGTTACAAACGGGAAATGGTTGGGTTGTCTGAAAGGGGGCTCGCCGAAATGGTCGTCTCATTGGCGGAACCTCGCTGATGCTCTGTATGGACCTCCTCTCCCTGCTGGTGGAAATGGCCTCTCTCATGGCCTGGTTCCTTATCATGTTAGATTTCCCTTCTCCAGACCTCGCTCCACCTCTCGAGCTATGGTGAGGACTTGGGAATACGTTTTCAGCTGCTGGGGCATCAAGAGAATTTGAATGTCCATTCGCAAACCCTGTTGGAATCTACTCGCTCGCTTTTTCTTCATCAGCCACCATATATGGAGCGAAGCGGCTCAGCCTCAAGAACTCAGCGGCATACTCATCACAGACCGGTTCCACCACTGCTGAAGTCGGATGAATTGTTCTGTTTCTTCATTTCTTTCTGAGCGGTGGCAGGGAAAAATCTACTATAGAAGCTTTGGGAGAACTGGTCCCCACGAGACAGGTTTCTCCAGTCTCTTGCTTCTCAGCTAGCCACCAGGTCCTGGCTACATCCTTTAGTTGAATCTTGGCGACCTCCACTTGATTTTCTTTTGGGACCTGGGCTGCGTTCAACAGATCTGTGGTGTCAATCAGCCATTGCTCAGCATCTAGTGGTTTCTCTTCTCCCGTGAATATCGCCGGTTGCAACCGCCTGAAGTCTGATACATTCCCCGGCCTTTGTTCCTTGGGAGTTACTAACTCTTGCCGAAGGAGTTCCGTCTGCTGTTGCTGATTTTCCATCATAGTCTGGATAATCCTCAGAATCTCAACATTCTCTCCCGTGGGTCCATTTGATGTTTGCCCGGAGTTGCTACGACCCGTCCTTCTATCCATACTTATGTTGGTAAAAAGGAGACTGGAAACTGGAAAGATGGAAGGATTTTAGGACACAAGGAAAGGAATCAAAAAGGACAAGATAACTTTGTACATTGTAGTTGGCAATGGCAAATTCCATTAATTTGCTGCTTGGTTGTACTATAGGTGTGAGAGCCTAGGCTCTGATACCAACCTGTGACGCCCGATCCCATCGGGTACGGGGACGTCACTGCGACGTACATACGCAGGTCGGAAATACCCTCACGTATATACGTTAAGCATCAGTACAAGCAAGAATCAGAGTACGACAAGCGTAGTGCCCATTCATATGCCAACACAAGAAATACAATTGTACAAGGTATCACAAGTTGTGACATACTCTTACATATCACATGCATCATATATCACAGCCAAGCACAAAGTACGATTTACAATATAATTACAATATGCTCACGAGTTGAAAGGGAATCCCGCGAGCTCAAAAGGAAGGTCAGGTACAACAGAAACCGAGACTAGTCAACTTGCTCGGCAAGGTAAGCTTGATCTTCCACAGAAGGCTCCACCTCGATCCAAGGTTCGGAACCTGAACATACAAATTCAAGGGAGTCAGGACCTCCCAAATAAGTGATCATGTTACAGCCGAGTGCATAAGAATAAGAATATGAGAGTTGGTACAATATCAAGAAAAATCATCCAGCAAGTAAAAGGAGCATAGCATGTCATAAACGAAAGGGCATTGTATATGCTTAAGCTACGGCCTCATGAGACCAGTACTTCGAGGGATATATCCAAACAAGGAAACCCTCATCTATATACCTTCATCTCATGTCACCGTAATCCAAGCGCATACAACAACCACAGTTAACGTCTTTTATTATTATTATCATTATTATTGCTCGTCCTACCCTGATATCTAGCTATGTGAACTAGCGTCCCAGCACACATAGATCCATATCCGAGTAAAGCAAGGTTGTTATTGGAAACCAGCGGGGGTATCAACGGACTATGTTTACAGTGGGTCCCGTGCATACCCGGGACCACGGCCCAGGATTGTTCCGTTGCTTGGTGACGGAACCTGCCGCTAGGCTAACAGGAGGGACTCATTGTATGCCCTTATCAAGATGTGTACCAGGAAGGAGGGAGCCAGCACTCCCCTCGGTCGCCTGGAGGCCCACAGGTCAGACCGGAAATTCAGTTGCACAACATACCTAATACCACTGTAAACACGAACACATATTGATAGCCGCATGTTTCCCCCGACCCAATGTAAGTGTCTCATTTATGGTTTATTTGATGATTTATCAGATTCCGGGAATGAGCAAGAACAAGTCAGGAACGTCACGAATATAGGTATATCAGGAGTACTGGTTCGTACCATAATGTATCACATGTGTATCAGGAGTACAGTTGTTCTATCAAGATGTCAGGTCATCATTCCCGTTATCGTGATAATTATGAAGGTCAAGTGTATCATGCCTTATGTTAATAGATAGCATGATAAGAGGTGATATTCATCAAGTGACAAGCCTTGCAAATAGCAATATAATAAATGACCCAAAGATAATGTTCATAATCAAAGAAGTAATTTAACCATAACAACTAATCAAGATTAGTCGACTAGGGAGAGAAATTAGTCGACTTAGAGAAGGAGTTAGTCGACTATAGTAAAGGGTCAAATCGACTTAAGGAGGCTGCGTTCGGTTGGGTCGCGTCTCAAAAAGTGGCACGTTTCAAGAAAGTGGTGTGCGTTTCAAGAAAGTGGTGCGTTTTTAGAAAGTGGTGCGTTTTCAGAAAACTGGTGCGTTTTCAGGAAGCTGGTGCGTTTTCAGGAAACTGGTGCGTTTTCAGGAAACTGGTGCGTTTTCAGGAAACTGGTGCGTTTTCAGCAAACTGGTGCGTTTTCAGCAAACTGGTGCGTTTTCAGGAAACTGGTGCGTTTTTAGGAAACTGGTGCGTTTTTAGGAAACTGGTGCGTTTTCAGCAAACTGGTGCGTTTTTAGCAAACTGGTGCGTTTTTAGGAAACTGGTGCGTTTTCAGCAAACTGGTGCGTTTTAGGAAACTGGTGCGTTTTCAGCAAACTGGTGCGTTTTTAGGAAACTGGTGCGTTTTAGGAAACTGGTGCGTTTTTAGCAAACTGGTGCGTTTTTAGCAAACTGGTGCGTTTTTAGGAAACTGGTGCGTTTTTAGGAAACTGGTGTGTTTTCTTAACAAATATGAAATAATATCCAAGTCTTGGCGAGTAGAATTACTCGCCTAAAATGCGTCCGACGCAGAGAAACGCTGGTCCCATCCAAAGGAGGGTACCGGTCCTCACAAGAGAAGGCAAAAGGTTGATGGTGCAAGTCCAACTCAATATGGCAAAACGAGATTTTGCAAATGGCGTTGCGGGGAATGAAGCTATAGTCCGCCGGAAAGAGGTTGATGAGGAGGTGAAGGTGGTATGCTTGGTGAGGCTACGGTGGTGCAGGTGGTGGTGGAAATGGTGGTGAAGTCTTGTGGAGGAGATGGGTTCCTTGAAGTCTCTTGGTGAAAGGAGGTTGAAGAAGATGGTGCTTGTTGGTGGAAATGGAGGAGGAGATGGAGAGGAGAAGGTGGAGGAGTTGGTGGAGTTTGGTGTTGGAATAAAATGGAGAAGGGGAGGGTTTGTGGTGGCCGGCCAGAGCTTGGTGGTGGTGTGCTTGCTGCTGGATCTCACAGGAACAAAGGAGATGGAGAAAGTGAAGAGAGAGAAGATGGGGATGCATGTATATATAAAGGGGAAAATAATATAATAATATAAGCCATCATCACTTTCCCTCAATGAGTGTGGCGTTTGCAAAGTCCCAAGGCTGCGTTTAGGCCATTTAAAGAGCCAAACGCGGGAGCTCAAGGCTGCGTCCAGAGGAAAACGCAAGGAGGCTGCGTTTCAAAAGAAAAGGACAAGGCATGGGTGATTTGGACTTGAGTTGGATTGGCCCATAAGCATTAAATGCAGCAGGGGAAGGGTCTCCGCATTAATGATGGATCCAGTTGGCCAAAACTCCGCGTTGAGGAAGGAGAGAGAAAAATGGAAAAAGAGAAGAGTGAAGTAGTTGAATGATTTCCCGGTATCTGGGAAAATACCGAGGACTATCCGGAAAGGTCCAAAAATTAAAGTGTCTCGGAAAGCTCTCAAAAATTCTCAAAAATAATAAATATTATATAAAGATTTTTGGTAAAAATCGATTTTCAGAAAATCATTCCATTCAAAATAAAAATCGTGGAATCTACTATGAACGGTGTCTACACCGGGCAGGCTGAATTTTTGATAAAATCTGAAAATTCCCAGAAAATGCCAAAGGAAGAAAACATAATTTTAAGAAGGAATGTGAAAGCAGAATCCAAAATTTGATTCCAATTGTAAATTAAAATTCCTGGAATCAACCAGTGATTTTGGTCGACACCCGGTTTTGAAGATTTACAATTTATTCTGAAAAATTCCAGAAAATCATGAAAAATCTAGAATATTAAAAAATAATATTTGAAACTAAATTAGTCAAATCTGAATACCAAACAGATCAAATCATGCAGTATCTGCTATATGAGTAAGTATTTAAATAGCAGAAAATAAAATAAAATAAAATATAATAATAAAATGCACCAAAAATCAGATACGTACTGTGCACGTATACTGGGAATGGGGTGTTACAGGAGGCCAGGAGAGAAGCTAGCAGAGCAGGAGCAGCTTTGGAGTTGAAGTCTAGAGCAGGAGCTGTAGAGGAACACTCCTCTTGGAAGGCTCTGCACGTTGTGTCCAAGCTTCCTCGAGCCTCTACTTTCCAAGGCGAGCCCATTCCAAAGAAGGCCAGAAAAGGATCTGAGGTTGAAGTTTCAGCCCAAATGCCTGAAATAATTCCTCCTGGTATTGAG
>JAVJIF010015856.1:0-87907 GCA_038442645.1 Agave tequilana
AATTTCCACTCAGATCGAAGGTTTCAGACTTGAATGTAGCAACCCCTGTTTATCAAACAGGGAGATGGCAATTTTCGCGTCTGATTCTCTTCGCGTCTCATATTTTAGACGCGGGTGCAAAACTGGACTGCGTTCGAATCTGTGTGTATCACAACTTTGATCGCGTCAGTTTCTGTCGCAGCAGAATTGTGATTTGCTGCGCGGGTCATCCCTGCGTCTGAAGACTACAGTCATAGCCGCGTTTGTTCCTCAATCTTTCTGTTTCAGGACTCTAATCTTCCTGGTTTTTACTTCTCGCAGGTAGCTTCAATCATCCTTTCACATATTCGCTGGGCCCTTGGGAGAATATATGGGCCAGCGAACTTGTTCGACGGTCGACCATTGGAGAAGAAGTCATGGCCCCTGTCTGCGGGAGACGAGGATTTGACATCCGCCGAGGCCTTATTGGACATGATGCACCAGTCATGCTTCTGACATGGCGTGGTCACAGTGGGTATGGCGGTGGATATAGTGGTGGGTATGGTCTTGGATTCTCCCTTCACTTACCCCAGAAGTGGCATCGATGAAAGCTCCATGCTCATTGGATGACTTTCTGGTGGTGGTGGAGTGTTCATCAACGAAGGATCATAGCCCACTTCGGTTGGTCAGGTGGAATCAGAAGGTTCTGCTGCCTTTCGACTTCAAGAAACACTATTGTTCTTGGTCAACAATGGACTCTTTCGATGTTCACGCCATGCATGGTGACGTAATCAGCCTCCAAACGTCATCACAGTGCTCAACCCATCTTTGGCGCCCTCCGAACATCTTGTACTTGGAATGGTGAGAAGCTTCAAGGAGTGAGTGCAACCTTTGAGAGAGAGGGACTTCTTTGTAATCCTTTATTGTAACACTCAATCTTATTGTATAAGAGAGCGTTTTGTATCACTATCATATGTTGGATATAAATAAAAGTGACACTTTTTTCTATTGTCTTGAACTCCCTTTTTTTTAAGTCAGACGAATAGAAGCAAAGAATCTTGGACTTGTCAAAACTATGATGATAATCTTAACGAGTCAAATTTTGTAGAGAGAGATCCTATTTCAGGAACTCAACCATGCTGTCAGAGGTGTGATATTAACTTGACAAGGGATAAGATAATTTTTGTGGACCTGCCACTCTATAAAGAAAAGTGACAGGTGGAACTTGTACCCCCAGGGAAGATGAACCTTTATCAGAGGTTAGGGATTAACTTGATTAAGATCAGCTGGGGATCTAATGAAAACACTGTTAAAGGTGTAATGTTAACCTAACTATGTTTTTAGGTAGACTTGTTGTTCTGTTGATGAGAATAACAAGTGAGACTAGATTCGCGGGGGATCTAGGAAAGTTTTTACCGTTAGAGGTGTGATATTAACTTAACAAGTTGAATGTAGTCTTGTCAGAAGTGTGATATTAACTTGACAAGAATATGAGTCAGAGGTGTGATATTAACTTGACTCAAAAGCATTTCAGTTTTATTTAGGAAAACTGAAAGTATCACTGCCATAGGTGTGATGTTTAACTTAGCAGCGAGGGTAATGCTAGACGTGTAATTTTAAACTTGGCATTGGTCATCTCGACTTTGACAAAGAAGTCCGAGGGAAAGTCATGGCCTTAAGTGTATTGTTAAACTTAGACTTGACTTGGATGCTAGAGGTGTAGTATTAAACTTAGCATCGTTCATTTCAGCTTCGATATGGAAGTCTATTGATGAGAATTGACAAGTGAAGTTTGAAGTGCCAGAGGTATAGTGTTAACCTGACAAATTTGAATGTTTGCTACTCCATATAGGGTTAACAAGTAAGGTTTGTACATGATAGGGAGTATTGAAAATTTTCATTACCAGAGGTATAGTGTTAACATAGCAATGATGATACTTTGTAGACTTACCATTCTGTGTATGAGAATTGGTAAGGGATTTTGGAGGAGAGGGTGGAACTACATCCACTTAGGAATTTTAGTAAACCCTCAGCCATCAACGGATTTGAGGTGCCTTTACCAACTACCGTTTGAGTTGGGCTAGCCATGCTATTCCCCTCAGCATAGTGAGTTGTCGAAGACTTATGTTGGGCTTAGAAGCTAACATTTTCCTCTATCCTTAACCGTCGGAGGCATCGGATGTTAATGAAGACGGGAACATTAGAACCTAAGTTTCGCCTTTTGTCTCCTTATCAATATTTACATCATGCATCATGGTGCTATTAATGCGCTATTAGCTTGTCACTGATCTATCGTGATGTAACATAATGAAGGAAAGAAACTTTTCTTGGATCAGGAGTTTTGATCGGAGGTGTACTTTTAACTTGATCGGCGGAGGAGTACCATTAAGGATAGTACTTCTTCAGGAATCTGTCATTGATCGGCATCATGAGTGTATCACCATTTGAGGTTATAAGGCGATATGATCCATTTGAGTAGACTGATTCTACTACAAATGGTCCTTCTCATTTAGGCTGGAATTTCCCTTTGTCTTATGTGTCAATTCCATAGGTCTTCTGACGGCTAAGACAAGATCGCCTTTTTTGAAAGTTCGCACTTTAACTTTCTTGTTGAAGGCTCTGGTAATCCAGGCTTGGTAGAGCTTGATCTGTTGTTGGGCCTGCAGACGTTTATCATCCAAGGCTTCCAATTCTTGGAGTCGCTGTGGATGCTTCTCCTCCTTCGTCATCTCTGCTGTCAAGGCGACGCGAAGGGACGGAATTTGGATTTTCAGTGGAAGCACGACTTCACACCCATATACCAAAGAAAATGGCGTAGGTTTAGTTGGGGTTCGAACAGTTGTGCGATAGGCCCATAAGCATTCACCTAGCTTGTCGTCCCAGTCACGCTGACTTTTCGAGACGAATTTCTTGAGAAGTTTGCCGATGGTTTTGTTGAAAGCTTCTGCGAGACTATTAACGGCGGGATAGTATGCCGTTGAGGACACACTCTGGATTCTGAACATAGCGCAAAACCTTTGGAAAGCCTGACTGATAAACTGGGTCCATTGTTATGGACAATTCGCCGAGGTACCCCAAAACGGTAAATGACATGATGTTTATTGATCACGTCAGATGATTTCACCTCCTTCAAAGGAATGGCCTCAGCCCATTTGGAGAAATAATCGGTTATGGCCAAAATAAACCGATGTCCCTTTGATGATGATGGGCTGATAGGGCCAACCACATCCATCCCCCACATCTCAAATGGCCAGGTAGAAGTCGTAGAGTGAAGGTACCCTGGTGCTTGATGGATGAAATCGCCATGTACTTGGCAGGCGTGACATCTTTTGGCATAAGTGATAGCGTCAGCAATCATCTTGGGCCAGTAATATCCCAACCTTTGGAGTCGATATACAAGTTTTGGGCCAGGTTGATGGGCTCCACACATACCGTCATGGGCCTCTTTCAATATCTCCTGTGCCTCTTTTAGTGAAAGGCAGCGGAGCAAGATCCCGTCATGCGATCGACGATACAATGTTTGCGTAATCGCATTATAGTAGAATTTGGGGGCTTTCCTTCGAATGGCAGTCGCTTCTTTGGTGTCCTCAGGCAGGATGCCATACAAGACATAATCAATATAAGGGAATCGCCAGTCTCTAGGCTCTGGACCGGCTGACGACTCGAGAACTTCTTTGCCTTGACAATCTCCCGTTGGTTCCTGGTAGTCCTCAAGAGCAATTCTCGGGCAATACAGGTCATGGCTGTGGACAAATATTTTCTCCACTGTTCCGGCTGGAAGAGCTAAAGAGGCAGCGAGAGACGCCAGTGCATCTGCATGCGCATTTTGGTTGCGTGGTACATGGTCAATGTAAAAGTTTGTGAACCTCTCGGCCATGTGGACAGTTGCGTTGTAATAGGGTACTAGGTCTTCATGTCTGACTTCATATTCCCCGCGAACTTGACTGACGATAAGTTTGGAGTCACCATAAGCCTCGAGATTTTTAACGCCAATCTCATCGGCGAGTTGCATCCCAATAAAGAGGGCATTGTACTCCACTACATTGTTGAAACAAGGCTCGGTTAACGAGACAGCTCGAGGAATCACATAGTCCTATAAGAAGACGAGTACTACTCCTACTCCTGCCACTATATATCCTTTTGGACTTGTTCTCGATGCACCGTCAAAGAAAAAGTTGTCACACTTACCTTTCAAAGGATGTCAGAGTCTGGCAGGCTTCAGGGACCTCATCTGGGAGATCCTCGTAAAGTTTGGCTGCCCTCGGATCTGGATGCTCAGCTAGGAAATCTGCCACCGCCTGTCCTTTCATGACTTTTTGTGGTAAAAAATGCATTTCATATTGGGATAGCAATATAGCCCATTTTGCCAGCCGGCCATTCAATGATGAAGGCTTTGTCATGAGTAACCTCAAGAGGTTGACTTTTGATATGACGTTTATTGTCTGGCCTACAAAATAGTGTCGCATTTTCTGAATGGCAAACACCAATGCCA
This sequence comes from Agave tequilana, assembly GCA_038442645.1. Lineage (NCBI taxonomy): Eukaryota > Viridiplantae > Streptophyta > Magnoliopsida > Asparagales > Asparagaceae > Agave > Agave tequilana. Next base: position 4,451 of record JAVJIF010015856.1, read on the forward strand.
AACATTCCTTCTCGATCGGGTTGTACCGATGTTCGGCTCTGATCATTGTTCTACTCAAATAGTATATTGCTTGCTCTCGTCCTTGATCATCATTCTAAGCTAGTAGAGCTCCTAAAGAATGATCCATCGCTTGGACGTATATCAGGAAAGGTTTTCCGGATACCGGAGCTGCAAGGACTGGTGGTCGTGTGAGGTATTGTTTAATTTCCTCAAATGTTTGTTGGCAAGCGTTATCCTAAATGAACGAAACACCCTTCTTCATTAATTTGGTGAAGGGTTGGCATCTTCCGGAGAGATTTGAGATAAACCTGCGGATGTACGCCAATCGTCCTTGCAATCCCCTGATCTCTTTGAGGTTTCTCGGAGGTTGCATCTCCTATATAGCACGAACCTTTTCCGGATCTAAATGAATTCCCGTGGAGGTTACGACAAATCCGAGAAATTTGCCACTGGCCACCCCCAGGAAGGACTTGGTGGGGTTCATCTTCAATTGATGGGCCCGCATGATGTCGAAGACAACCTTTAAATCAGTTAAATGATCACCTTTAGCGCGGCTTTTTACTGCGATGTCGTCAACATAGCATTCCACCGTTTTGCGCATGTGTTCGTGGAAAATGGCATTCATCGCCCTTTGATATGTCGCCCCTGCATTCTTTAGTCCGAAGGGCATGACGGTGTAACAGTATACACCCAGTGGTGTCCTGAAAGATGTATGTCTTTCGTCATCAGGATACATTTTGATTTGATTATATCCTAAAAATCCATCCATGAAGGACATTCGCTCGAATCCACACGTATTGTCAATCATGACATCTGTGATTGGCAGTGGGAATTCATCCTTAGGACAGGCCTCGTTTAGATTACGAAAATCAATGCAGATCCGGATCTTTCCGTTCTTTTTAGTAACGGGGACGATGTTGGCTACCCAATTAGGATGTTGTTCTTCCCAAATGAAGCCAGAGTCTATAAGCTTTCTGACTTCTGATTGAATTGCCTCCATTACTTCTGGACGGAACCGTCGCTGTTGTTGTTTGACAGGCTTTACGTTCATATTAATGTTGAGGCGATGCATAGCCACTTGAGGATTGAGTCCAGGCATGTCTTCATAATTCCAGGCTCACTAGTTGTACAAGTATATATCCAAGTTTTAATGAAAACTAATATCTAAACATGCAATCAAAATATGAAGCATAGAAATCAAAACAAAAACTCTATGATCATTATGGCAAAATGAACATTAAAACAAGACATGCTATAAATGAATGATCTAAAAGCATGCAAACATAAATAAGGAGTAAGAGATAGTTACCAAAACCATGAGGGCAACTCTCCATGCCTCTAAAACAAGGTGGTCCTCCCACCAAACTCCCCTTGAAAGTGATGCATCTAAATAGTCCTCTTTAAGCTCGGAACGTATTCACCTCAAGGCACCATCGCTCTCACGTCATATGAGAGCCCACACCTACATCAAATAACATAGGGGTGGTCTTTGGTACCCATACTTTTTTGGGCCATGGGGGTTAGCTCCTTTCCTAACCCAAACAAACTTAGTTGCTAAATTTGAATCATGCATCCTATCATAACAAAATTTAGCAAGGTAGCCCTTACATTCACAATCTGTACAAGTGTACACATGAGCATACATCGTGTTATGGGAGTGAACGTGGAAGCATGTGTATACCGTGATTTGTGTGCATGCATAAGAGAAACTTGTTTCTTTCGAAACATAGATTCCAAACGTGACTGGTTCAAAGCACAATGGCTCAAAGTGGAGCCCATACAATCAACATTCTTCTTATACATAGATATATCATTTTCAATTTTAGAAGAGGTGCATGCAATAGGTAAGCTAGGTGAAGCTACACTAACATGGCAAACATGTGTAGAACAATCATTTTTCTAAAAGAAACATTTTCATTTAAGCAAACTTCTAAATCTTTTGAAATCAAATCAATTTTGTTTTTCAAAGAAATATTTTCTTTTACAACAAAATCAAGTTTTGAAGACAAGTTTTCATTTATCTTCAAAATATCATTACAATCATTTTATTTTTTCAAAATTTCACTCTCTTTTAGGGTAAGGTCAAGTTTGGATTTCAATGAATCCCTTTCATTAGAAATCTCAACTTTCTCTTACAAAATCAAATCTAGTTTTGAACACAAATCCTTATTTTCTTTGTTAAGTCCAAAACTCTTCTTTTTCAAAAGATTATATTTTCAAGTAATTTTTCACAAACAATGGAGAGTTCTTCATTCAAAGCATTGGAATCAATATAATTATTATTAGAAGAACTAGCATTATCATCATCTAATTGAGTTTCCGAGTTTACCTCAAGGGTGTCATTCCTTTGGACCATGTAGCATTATTGCTCGGATTCTCCACTAGATTCATCCTCCACAATGTTGGTCGTTTGAAGCTTGGAGGAGGCCAAAGTGTTCTACACTGTAAAGGCGGAATCACAGTTAGAAACCATAGAAAGATATTCTTTGTTAAGCGTGCTTCTAAGTGCCTCAAGGGCTTGTGCATTGGCCTCTATATGCTTGCTATTACCAAGATAGGAATTCTTGGTAGCGGCAAGGAAAACATGCAAGTCTAGGGTTTTTAGGTACATACTCATCCTAAATTTCCACATGTCAATGTTGAAAACATCAAACATGGGAGGTGTCAAGAAATCCATGAGTGTGTGTAAACAATATAAGTGTGCAAATGCAAATGATAGATTAGCAAAACCACGATCACACTCCTAGATGGTTAAACCTAATATCAGGAGCAAAGGCTCTGATACCAATTGTAAGTACACCTAGAGAGGGGTGAATAGGTGTACGGCTAATCTAATGAACAAAATGCGGAGATTAAAAACTAAATGGCAACATACTTAGTGTAACCAACGAGTGTAGCCGAATTTCCGGCGAAAGGCTCTGGACTAACTCCTCTTGATTCCTCTGAATAAGAGTTGAGGTTTATATGAAGCTCTCGTGGTCAAACACAAGTGAGGCACACACAAACAACACAAGCATATAAATGATATGGCAATGTATTGCAATGCACAAAGTAAGAGAGAGAGAGTGAGTGAGAGAAAGTGGATCAATCGCAAACACACGGATATGTTTCGAGGTTCGAGCACACAGCTCTACGTCCTGCCTTCACACAGAAGGATTTCCACTAACTTGTCCACACAGGACTTCCTACACAGGGAAACCTTCAATGAGGATTTGGAGCAATTACAACTGGGAGTACACAACTCCTCTCTCAACCGAATACAACCTCTCACAGAGGCAAGGCACAACCAACACAAAATCCACCTCACACAAGAGGGGTAGGTACTTAGCCAACAAACACCAATCACCTCACACTTGAGGGATTCTAACACAAACTCCACCTCTCACTAGAGGGAGCTAAACACAATCTCTACCTCTCACTAGAGGAAGCCAACCACAACTTTCACAATCACCACACAATAGAGGGATACCAATTCAATCACTTGTCACTAGAGGGATATCATGATGAAGGAAGTTTACAACTTGGTGATATCAACAACCACAAACTATCTCTTTCTCACAAAACAATGATCCTAATAGATAGGATAGATAGATAAGCTCAAGTGTGAGAAAACAAAGTGTTTTGAAGAAAGAAAATCACTTGGGAAAAAACTCCAAATAGATATAGAATTTTTAGACCAAAAACCAATTCCCAAAATACTATTTTCTTTGAATTATCAAACACTTTAAAAACAAATAGAGAATAAGAATTTTGAACCCAAAAACTTTTTGCTGAAAAACACTTAAGGAGTATGAAATTTTTCTTTCTAAAAATCTTAGTGAAAAACAGCCAAGGATTGGGGTTTAAATAGGCCCATCAAAATCTGCCCGTTGACAGCTGGCAGGAGCAAAATTGCCCTCCGGTTGACCAGCCATTCGACCGGCCAACGGTCAAATTTTTGACCGTTGAGCCTGCCGGTCGACCGCCCCCAGAACCAGAGAGCAACGGCTCTCTGGCCGGTCGACCGCCCGGTCGACCGGTCCAACCCGAGAGTGGGTTGACTTCAGTCGGTCAACCGCTCTGTCGACAGGCCAAACAAGCTGGCCTGCGTGCATGTCCTTGTGCACGTCAGTCGACCGATCCGGTCGACCGACCACTAGTCTGATCGACCGTCCCGGTCGACCGCCAGGGCCTGGCAGATCTGGTTATAGGATTTAAAACTTAGGTTTTTAATTATCAAATAAATCCCATAAAATCTCTAAAAATCTACAAAAATAGTTTCAGTATAATACTTTGATATACAAACATGTTTGACTAAAACCAAACCATGTTACAAACATTTTGAACTATTTTGTAACTTAGAAATTTTGCCGAAAACCAAAATCCGTATTTTCCAAAACTAAGATTTTTGAAATGGAAAATCGTTTTGTCCAAAACACTTGCAAATACAAAAACATGATATTGAAACAACTTTGAGGCATATAGTATATGGATAGAATCCAATATACATATAAAGATAATATCAATGTTTTTGACATTAAATCTGAAAATAAGTTTTGTTTAAATACAAAACCCAAATACATGAATAGCTTATCAAAATAAGCTTTTCTAAGAATATGAAGCATACATGTATATAGATCCAATCTAATATACATTAAACCATGTAAACTTGTTTTGATACTATCAATTCATGAAAACCAAGATCGGTTAAATCGAAAACCTAAAACCAATAAACATGAAACGTGTGTGTTGTGGAGTGAGCATATCACACTATCTAATTTTTACAAATGGATCTAAACTATAAACTAAACAAAGTACCAAAGTTTCTTGTAGAGCACCGTCTCCAAGTCGACTCGATCCAAACGTGATCCACCGAGCTTGACTCCAACGAGTGCTAGATATGAACTTTGACGCTCGGACTCTTGAATCACCATGTGAAAGCTCTAAAACACCTTTGTTGAAGCTATTCACCTACTAATATCTTAGTTAAGTATCTGAAACTAAACATCACAAGATTATTAGTAAATCACAACTACATGAGTTAATCATCATCAAAACTAGAGTGGAAGGCCTCTGGACCAATAAAGACTTCCCAAAGAGAGTGGTTATGGATGTGTATTGTAATATCTATTAGAATGTTAAAAGCCTTGAAATACACATACACATCATTAGTTTATTTAGCTGACTTAGAACCATGCCTAGTCGACTAATACAACCTACAGTCGACTTAACAACTTCTATAGTCGACTAACTTTTGCCCTGCAAAGATACCAACTCTCTGTTTTTGACCTATATGCACTATTAGTTGACTTAACAGTCTTTATAGTCGACTAATATATGACCTAGTCAACTGATACCTTCCACTGGTCAACTAGTTTCTGTTTTTAGAAACTTGTTTTTTGTTTGAATCATGTCCTAACTAACCCAGTCTAAATTGCCTATCCTAGTCGACTAACCCCCAACCCCTAGTCGACTAATGGCAGTTTCTGACTGTTGGACAGTTTCTGTTTTCTGGTATTTTATCTAACGTTTTAATATTCAAAATTGACATGATAACTACCCTAACTGACTATAGATTTCAGCTATAAATAGGGATGTTATCCTAAGCTAAAAACACCAATTTATATCAATAGTTTTCTCCTCAAAAACTCTGTTCAAAATTCTATTTTTCAGAAAACTGTTTTCACTTTCAGTTCTTCATTCAAATTCCTACTCTATAGTGAAGATTTCTGAGAGTTCATGATCACATACAGATTCAAGGCTTATAGGATTATTTCTAATCACTCAAAGAGGAGTATTGTACAAGAGCGTCTTCGGGTTGAAGAGAGGTTATACAAGGTTTTATGTCTTCTTGGTTTGTAAGAAGAGTAGTATACACTAGGCAAAGGAGATTTGTCATGTGGTATACAAGGTGTTAATTTTGGGTGTACAAAGTCAAAGGATAAAGGAAAATCTCAAGCGGATGGCTTGAGAACTGGATGTAGGTCGCAAGGACCGAACCAGGATAAATCACTTGTGTTTACTTTTATTATCTTTTCTATGATTTAATTTTCTTACTTGTAAGTTCTTTATATTTAACGCTAATATCTTTGTTTGAGTGTTGACGTATATTTTAGATCCTACAATTGGCATCATCTCGGGACCAACAATTGGTATCAGAGCCCAGCCCAGCATACTCTATCAGAGCCCTGCATACCCAGTCAACAACATACAAGGATGGCAACAAAGTTTCCTTCATCACAATTCAAAGGACATTCTACACAACGTCCGCCGCTATTCGATGGATCGAACTACAACTACTGGAAATGTAGAATGAAGATCTACTTGCAATCGATCAACTACAAACTATGGAATATAGTAGAAGCAGCATACACCAACCGACTACCAATTACAGTGCTTGGAGTGATGATTAAAAGAAGAATGCGAACCTTGATGCCAAAGCGATGAATACTTTTTTTTGTGCCATAATCAAAGAAGAATTCAACTGTGTGTCAACAGCCACATCTGCAAATCAAATATGGCACATACTACAGGTAACACATGAAGGTACAAATAAGGTTAAAGAGTCTAAAATTTCTTTTCTTATTTACAGGTTCGAACTCTTCAAAATGATGGAGAACGAAACATTTCAGAAATAATAACAAGGTTCACCGACATAACAAATTCCTTAGCATCTCTTGGAAAGGAATACACCCAAGTCAAAAGAGTTTGCAAGATTCTTTGTGCAGTCACATCAGATTAGGAGAAGAAGATAACTGCAATAGAAGAAGCGAATAATCTCTCAACAATATCATTAAAAAATCTTATTGGTAATCTAATGGCATATAAAGTGCAACTCGAAGATAGAAAGAAGGATGAACAACAATTCAAGAAGAAAGAATTTGCCTTCCATGCATCCTCAGATACGGATAATTCAGATAACGATGAAGAGGAGATGGCAATACTTTCAAGAAAATTTAGAAAGTTCTTGAAGCAAGATAAGTTTAAATGGTTTAATTGTAATAAAACAGGTCATATGAGGAAGGATTACCCATTGCTCAAAAATAGAGGTAAATTCAAGAGCAAAAAGTTCAGAAAGAAGAAAGATTATCAAGTATCATGGAAAAATAGTGATTCCTCTTCCTCTAATGAAGAAGAAGCTACTGAACATGCCAACATCTGTTACATGGCTCTAGAAGAAGATGAGGTACAATGTACTGAACTCTTAGATGTATTTCATGAATTATACAATAATGTAAAGAATGAAAAGATAAAGAATAATGTTTTGTCAAAAGAAAATGAAAAACTTATCATAAAAAATTCATGTTATGTTTCTCAAATTTCTTCTATAAATTCTCAAAAAGATGATTTTGAAAAAGTTATATCATCATTGAAAAAGGATAATGAGAATTTATTACAAAATAATGTTTTATTGAAAAGAGAAACTATGTCTTTAAATGAAAGAATTTCTATTTTATATAAAGACCTGTCAAGCTTCAAAATGAAGTATGAAGAGATTTTGAAAAATGTGACTAAATTTAATCAAGAAAAAGAAAAGTTAAATGATTTGTTATCATGTCAAAAGATGTCACATAATTATTATGGTCTTAGATTCTTAAATCAAAGTGAAAAATCTATACATGTTAATAAAAAGAATTATAATCCATATAATTCTTTTGTGAAAAGAAATACTGACATTATTTCAAAAAGAATTAAGAACAAGGTCATATGGATTTCTAAAAACTTAAGCATTGTTGATAAAAAATACTTATATTGCATCATACATACATGATATATGTAATTCATGCAATTATGTGTATACTAACAGATGAAAATTAAATTCAAATTGGGTTTGAATTCCTAAAGGTTAATGCTTTGATCTTATAATGATTGTACCATTCTAACGTTTATCTTTCAGGTACCATATAAAAAGTTTGATAAGAAAAATATTTCATATATGTGTGTGTGTGTTATGATATATTTTTTGCAGGGGGAGAACACATGTTTTCCTATATCTGTTATAACCTATTCTATGCAGGGGGAGAACATATAACATTTTTTCTGCAAGGGGAGTATTCGTGCACACATAGTGTCATCATCAAAAAGGGGTAGAATGTTGGAACTTCATTTTGGTGACACATTTGTGAAGGCATATTATTGGAGCTCTATCTCACAAGCCTACACAAGAGTTCTACATGTTCAAGACTTCCCAAAGAGTGTGGCTATGGATGTGTATTGTAATATTTATTAGAATGTTAAAAGTCTTGAAATACACATACACATCATTAGTCTATTTAGTCGACTTATAACCATGCCTAGTCGACTAATACCACCTATAGTCAACTTAACAGTCAACTAACTTTTGTCCTGCAAAGATACCAACTCTCTGTTTTTGACCTATATGCACTATTAGTCGACTTAACAGTCTTTATAGTTGACTAATATATGACCTAGTCGACTTATGCCTTCCACTGGTCGACTAGTTTCTGTTTCCAGAAACTTGTCTGTTATTTCAATCATGCCCAAGTTGACTTGGCCCCTTTATTAGTCGACTAACCCAGTCTAAATTACCTACCCTAGTCGACTAACCCCCAACCCTTAGTCGACTAATGGCAGTTTTTGACTGTTGGACAGTTTCTGTTTTCTGGTATTTTATCTAACGTTTCAATATTCAAAATTGACCTGATAACTACCCTAACTGACCATAGATTTCAACTATAAATAGCGATGTTGTCCTAGGCTAAAAACACCAATTCATATCAATAGTTTTCTGCCCAAAAACTCTGTTCAAAATTCTAAAACTGTTCCACTTTCAGTTCTTCAATCAAATTCCTACTCTATAGTGAAGATTTCTGAGAGTCCACCTATAAAAGCCTTGTTCATGATCACTTACAGATTCAAGGCTTATAAGATTGTTTGTAATCACTCAAAGAGGAGTATTGTATAAGAGCGTCCTCGGGTTGAAGAGAGGTTGTACAAGGTGTTGTATCTTCTTGGTTTGTAATAAGAGTTGTATACATTTAGCAAAGGAGATTTGTCAAGTGGTATACAAGGTGTTGATTTTGGGTGTACAAAGTCAAAGGATAAAGAAAAATCTGAAGCAGGTGGCTTAGGGACTGAAGTAGGTCACAAGGACCGAACCAGGATAAATCACTTGTGTTTGCGTTTGTTATCTTTTCTGTGATTTAATTTCCTTACTTAAAAGTTCTTTATATTTAATGCTAATATCTTTATTTGAGTGTTGACGTATATTTTAGATCCTATAATTGGCATCATCTCGGGACCAACAGACTTGTCATTCTACTGATGAGAATTGACAAGTGGAGTTTGGAATGTCAGAAGTGTAGTGTTAACTTAACAAGTTTAAAGACTTGTGACTTCATGAAAAGGAGAGACAAGTGAAGTTTGTACTCGCTGGAGAGTATTGAAATTTTTTCATTGTTAGAGGTGTGGTATTAAACATAACAATGATTGTGTATGTAGACCTACCATTCTATGGAAGAAAATTGGTAGGGGACTTTTGTTGGAAAAACAAAATGAATTGTCAGAGGTATAATATTAACGTGATCAATCATTAATTTCCTGAGACATGAGAGGTTCACCATTAGAGGTGTAATATTAACATAACAGCTGAATTTTTTGAGTTTTGTTGTCAGAGGTTTAATATTTACTTGACTGTATCCACTAGGGATCGGGAAATCTGGTTTGTCAGAGGTTCATTATTAACGTGACAAGTCCCAGTTCATTTCGTTGGAGAAATGAATCCAGGTATTTTTTTGGCCTACCATTTTGTGGAAGAGAATTGGTAGGAGATTTTGGAGGAGAGGACGGAACCAAGTCCCTTAGGATTTAACCCTTAGCGATCAACAGATTTGGTGTACCTTTACCAACTACCATTTGAGTTGGGCTAGCATGCTATTTCCCTCAGCATGATGAGTTATCGAAGATTTATCTTGGACTTAAAAGTCAACATTTTCTATATCCTTAACCATTGGAGGTGTCGATGTCAATAGGTACACTCGAGAAGAGTAACAAGGCTAAAACTAAAGTCTTGCACTTTGATCCTTCTTCAATATTTACATCATGCATCATGATGTAATCAGCGCTCGATCGGCTTGACGTTGATCGATCGTGATATGATAAAGTGGAGGAAAAAAGAAGCTCTTCTTTGGTGTTCTTTCAATTATCTTAGATCTAGAATTTTGATCAAAAGTGTAGTATTAACCTGATCAGAAGAAGAATGCTATTAAGGATTTCTTTAAGCATTTGCCATTGATTGGCATCATGAGCGTATCACTGTTTGGGGTTATGAGGCGATATGCTCCATTTAAGTAGACCGACTCCACTACAAATGGCCCTTCCCATTTAGGTTGGAATTTCTCTTTTGTCTTATGTGTCATCACCATGGGTCTTCTAATGGCTAAGACAATGTCACATTTCTTGAAAGTCCGCTCCTTGATTTTCTTGTTGAAGGCTCTGGTAATTCAAGCTTGATAGAGCTCGATTTGTTGTTGAGTTTGTAGGCGTTTATCATCCAAAAACTCTAGCTCTTGGAGTCGCAATCGATACTTCTCATCATTTGTCATCTCTGCCGTTAAGGCAACACGTAGAGATAGGATTTAGATTTCTAGTGGGGGTACTCTTCACACCCATATACCAAGGAGAAAGGTGTAGCTTTCGTCAGGGTTCAAACCGTCATGCGATAGGCCTATAAGCATTCATCTAATTTGTCGTCTCAGATGTGTTGGCTTTTCGAGACGAATTTCTTGAGAAGTTTTCCAATAGTCTTGTTGAAAGCTTCTACAAGACCGTTAGTGACTGGATAGTATACCGTTGAGGACACACTCTAGATTCTGAACTTGTTGCAGAACCTTTGAAAAGCTTGGCTGACGAACTGGGGCCCATTATCATGAACGATCCGTCGTGGCACACCAAAGCGATAAATGACGTGATGTTTAACGAATTTGATCACGTCGGATGCCTTTACCTCCATCAAGGAAATAGCTTCAGCCCATTTAGAGAAGTAATCAGTTATAGCTAAGATGAACTTATGTACATTAGATGAATGTAGGCTGATAGGACCAACCACATCCTTCCCCACATCCCAAATGGCCAGGTTGAAGTTGTAGAGTGAAGATATCTTGGTGCTTGATGGATGAAGTCACCATGGACCTGATAGGCGTGACATCATTTGGCGTAAACGATGGCATCAGGGATCATCTTCGGCCAGTAATACCCCAGTCTATGGAGTTGATCTCCAAGCTTCGGGCTAGGCTGATGAGCTCCACACATGCCATCATGTGCTTCTTTGAGTACTTCTTATGCCTCCTTCTGTGACAGACAGTGGAGAAGGATCCCATCATACAATCGGCTGTACAGCGTCCTTGTGATTGTATATTAGCAGAATTTAGGGGCTTTCCTTCTAATGGCAGCCGCCTCTTTAGGGTCCTCAAGAAGAATGTCGTACAGTGCATAGTCGATGTACGAGAATTGCCAATCCCTGAACTCTAGACCTGTTGAAGTCTCTAGAGCGTCTTTGACTTGACGGTCTCCTGTCAGCTTTTGGTGGTCTTCAGCGAACTTTGGACAATACAAGTCATGATTGTAGACGAGTATTTTCTCTACTACTCTAGCTGGAAGAGCCAATGAAGCAGCGAGAGATGCCAGTGCATTTGCATGCGTATTTTGCTAGCGAGGTACATGGTCGATGTAAAAGTTTCTGAACCCCTCAGCCATGTAGATAGTTGCGTTGTAATAGGTAACTAAATCTTCATGTCTGACTTTGTACTCCCCGTGAACTTGATTAATGATGAGCTTAGAGTCACCGTATGCTTCAATATTTTTAACAACAGTCTCATTGGCAATTTGCATTCCGATCAAGAGAGCATTGTATTTGCTACATTATTAGAATATGGCTCTGTTAATGAGAATGCTTGAGGGATTACGTAGTTCTATGGGGAGACAACGACTACTCCCACTCCTGCTACGACATTCCCTCATGGACCCATTCTTGATGTACCATCGAAGAAGAGCTGTCACACTTGTCCTTCGAAAGACGTCTGGGTCAGACAAACTTCAGTGATCTCGTCTGGGAAATCCTCATAAAGTTTGGTCGCTCTTAGATCTGCATGCTCAGCCAGGAAATCTGCCACCACTTGTCCCTTCACGGCTTTTTGTGGTAGAAATTGCATCTCATATTGGAGAGTAGTATGGCCCATTTCGCCAGCCGACCATTCAACGACGATGGCTTTGTCATAAGCAATCTTAAAGGATTGACTTTTGATACGACATGTATGGTTGACCCACCAAGTAATGTCACATTTTCTGGATGGCGAAAAATAATGCCAAGCATTCATTTTCAATCGGGTTGTACCGATGTTTGGGTCCGATCATATTTCTACTCAAATAGTAGATTGCTTGCTCGTGTCCCTGATTATTATTCTGGGATAACAAAGCTCCTAAGGAATGATCCATCGCTTGAATATATATCAGGAAAGGTTTTCCTGAACCTAGAACTATAAGGACAGGTGGTTGCGTGAGGTATTGTTTGATTTCCTCAAACGCTTGTTGGAAAGCATCGTCCCAAATGAATGAGACACCCTTCTTCATTAATTTGGTGAAGGGTTGGCATCTTCCCGAGAGCTTTGAGATAAACCTTAGGATGTACGCTAATCGCCCTTGCAACCCTCTAAGCTCCCTGAGGTTCTTTTGAGGTTGCATCTCTTGGACAGCGCGGACTTTCTCTGGGTCGAGGTGGATTCCTTTGGATGTAACCACAAACCCCAGGAATTTACCGCTGGCTATCCCCAGGAAAGATTTGGTGGGATCATCTTCAGCTGATGCGCCCACATAATATTGAACACTGTCTTTAGATCTGCTATGAGATTGCCCTTGGCACGACTTTTTACTGCAATGTTATCTACATAGCATTTTACTGTTTAACGTATATGCTCGTGAAAAATTGCATTTATAGCTCTCTGGTATGTCGCCTCTGCGTTCTTTAATACGAAAGGCATGACAGTATAGCAATATACCCCCAATAACGTCTTGAAAGATGTATGATTTTCATCATCTGGGTACATCTTGATTTGATTATATCCCGAGAATCCACCAATGAAGGACATCCGTTCAAACCCACATGTGTTGTCGATCGTGATATCTGTGATGGGAAGGGAGAATTCATCTTTAGCACAAGCCTCATTTAGATCGCAAAAATTAATACAAACTTGGATCTTCCCGTTTTTCTTGGTAACGGGGACGATATTGGCCACTCAATCAGGGTGTTGTTCTTCCCTGATGAAGCCAGAGTCTATGAGCTTTTTGACTTCGACTGGATTACTTCCATTATTTCTAGACGAAACTATCGTTGCTGTTGTTTGACTGGTTTCGTGTCTGAATTAATGTTGAGGCGATGCATGGTTACACGAGGATCAAGCCCAGGCATGTCCTCGTAATCCTAAGCAAAAACATCTATATACTCTCGCACAAGAGATATTAGATCTTCCTTCTTGGAGGGTGATAAGCTTTCGCTTATAAAGATGGATTTAGGATTAGCCTCATCTCCTAGATTGATCTGGGTGACCTTATCCTCTATAGGTGGTACACGTCATTTGAAGCAAATATCTCAGAGAGTATTTAGGCATTTGATCCAAGGATCTGCATCTGACTGGATCATTTCTTTATTTTCATCTTCCAGGTGGCTTGTTGAAATCATATTTACGGAAAGTTCTTTGAAGATGTTGCCGGCACTGACATCTGACTCCTACGATGATGCGCCTGATGAGTGATTATGGTATAGTAACTCTTCAGACTCAGAGGCTGACAGGATTGGAGTCAACACAGAGCCCAACCCCCTTCGAATTCGATGATAATAATCAGGGGTTTTCCCTTTTGGAACGAAGGATCGAAGAAGTGTTCTCCTTCCTTTGCCAAAGTTCAGGCCAGGACCCTTTATTAAATCATGCTCCATGTCCTCCATCATTCTGAGTACATTAGGCTCATAATAGGCAAATTGAGGAGATTCGTTCTCGCTTTCTGAGTCTTCACAAAGCACCAACTCGGACTTGATTCTTCCGAAAAGAATTAGTTTTTAGCCTTTGTGTTTTGTTGGGATCATGAATAATGATCTCTGCGATTCATTAACATCTTGATACACCGTAAGGGATGACCTCACTGGTTCATGCAATGATGTCAGAGCATCTATTACCGACCAGGGGTCATCATTCACATCAGTACTAGTGTCCGAAGGCACGGAATCAGAAGCCGACACAGAAAAGTAAACCAAATTTAAATCTTCATTAATATACCACTCGCCTACATCATTGGCGAGGTCATTGACATCGAGCTTATTAATGCTCTTTAAAATGGGTTCAGTTCCCAAAGACATTCTTCCTCTACCTCTGGTTCAGTGTCAGCCTCATTACCAGAGTCTGGTTCCTCTGGCGTGGATTCTCGTTCGTCTCTATAGAGTCCTGGTATAGGAGAGAGTCTGTGAAATAGTTCTCTACCCCTTTAAATGGATGCCTCTCGGCAATCAACGTTCGAACTTTCCCATCTCCGTCAATATACTTCATGACTTGATGAAGAGTGGAGGGGACGATGGAGTCACGATGAATCCATGGTCGTCTGAGCAGCAAATTGTATGAAGTGTCAGCGTCAATCATATAGCATGTCACTTCAGATCTTAGATCCCCAATCTTACATTTAAGTTTGATCTTCCGCATTGGGCGCGTACCATTGGCGTTGAAACTATAGATGGTAGTTTGGGTGGCGCTCAATCGGTGGGTAGGGATCCCTAAGTGTTGCATGACTCGGCGAGGCATAATGCTCAGTACGGATCCTGGATCTACCTAAATGCAGCTCATTTCAGATGATTCGATGTACCCTGTGAAGTACAGGGGCCTATCATGTTTCCCCTTGACCTGCATGTCATCTGGCTTAAAGGTGATGTGGGGGCATTTTGGGAGGCGTAGAGGCAGTCTTCTTTATTTTTTCTCCTATGGCTCAGCTAGGATTTAGGTCATGAAGACCTCAGCATCGGCTGAGCTACTCTCAGAGCTTTTCTTGTTGACTTTGACAGTCTTAGGAGCTCGTAAAAAGTAATCCTGGCCGGGATGTTAGCCAGTTGAGCCAAGACATCAAAGCGGTAAGGTGGTGAAGTTCCTTCTGCTTTGTCGTTCAGGAGAGCTTGGAATACCGAAGCTCTTTCTGCTTCTCCACAGGTTGCTTCGCGGAGGACTTGGTTGGTTCTGAAGTAGGTCTAAGTAGATTTGCCACTAACTCATCGTAGTTCTTTAAGGACGATTGTCCCGAACAAGTTTCGGTCATGAATGGTGCATTCAGCGCTGCGACAAGGACGATCGTCTCCTCCTCTAAGTCAGTTAGTGAGGGGACATCGGTTTCTGCTTCCTGAAAAGTGGCACACACCACATTTGCAAGGCGAAGCTTTTGCTTTACCTCTGGACTTCCTGTTAGTAACAATAGTCCAATGTTGGCCTTCCACAAGGTCGGGATGAACCCACATAATTTCTCCCTGAGGTGTAAGGACAGGTACAAGACCTTTCTCTTGCTGGTGATGCGGGTCTTTATTGATCATCCTTAGTTCCCTTTCTAGGATGGGAACTGCTCTGGCTGGTGTTGGAGGCTGGTTTTCAAACTGAAGAAATGATGTCATGTTAGCCGTCACTTTCTTCTGTTTTGAACGGAGCTTGAGTACTTCCGCATCAATCAGAACTTAAAGAAAATCTTTGAAGATATAACAGCTCTTGGTGGGTGCCCCAGCATCCTATGATACAGGCAATAATTGGGATTGTCGGTCTTGCCAACATCCTCAGGACATCTAGCTTCAGGAAGCTTTAATCGTTGCTCTTGTTGAGTAGCTTAAACAACGAATGACGTGCTCGTCCTAAAGGAGTATTGCTTGTTGGCATATTGCTGACTTGAGGAACCACCCCCTCTGGTTGGCTGAGGTTTAACATGAGATTTTGACTTTGTCGCTAATATGTCCTTCCTTTTTGATTGGAAAGACACTTCTGGTGCGCGTCTTGTCAACTTTTCGGGTCAAGGCCTGTTTAACCCTGGCGATAATTTCTTCATCCTGTTCGCTTTCCTGGACCAATTGCTTTCAAGTACGACTTTCGACAACTTCTATCTGGGCGAGGAGTGAAGTTTGCAAATTGTAGCGGCATGTTTCCACCAGGGTGGCCTCAGTCATACCGCTAGGACATCGAAGTTTCATATTCCAAAATCTTTCCATAAATACTTTGATTGGCTCTCCTTTTTGTTGCTTTCTTGCCAGGAGAGTTGGCATGGTAACTTCCGATCTTCAAAGAAGCGTGTAAGGAAGAGTTTCTCCAAATGACCCCAGTTTTTGATGGAGTCTGCAGGGAGTTTCATGAACCATTCGAAGGTGAGTCCCTTCAGAGTGCCGATGAACAAACGTGCTAGTATGGCATCGTTATCCATTACATTCTCTATTTGAGACTTGAAGTAGTAGATGTGTTGGTTCGGTGACCCTTTACCATCAAAGGTTTATAGAGTCAGAGCTTTGAACTTAGGAGGATATGGGACATGATCCCATTCTGCCGGGTATGGCCGGACCACTCCTACTTCTTGGAGGCTTTTCGATTGGTAAGGGCTTTCTGACGCTGCTACAATTGAATCATTCTTTTAGAATGAGTACCCCTATTCTCTGGATTGCCTTCCTCTTTAGATGAGGATTTGGACGACTCAAAATTGGACCATTTTTTCTCTTCTATGTGTACAGAAGATGAGCTTTCCCCTTCCCTCCGCTTGCCTTTAGACTTCTTAGAAGAAGTTTTATCATTCGACTTCTTCTTCTCTTCAAGCAATTATGCAAGCATCTGCTTGAGGCTATTGATAGATTCTTGTTGGGCGCAAATCATATCGAATTGTTCCCTCTGGACCTAGGCTTGTTGTTCTAAATGCCTGGTCGTTTCCTCATGAGTGTTTTCCATATACACAATGGCTTCCTTTTCTACAGAAGAGTTCGAAGCATGTGATTCTATAATGGCAGAGTGTGATTCACTTACTTCAATGCCCCAGGCTAGAGCACTATAATCAACCAGGGCTACCGCACAAGTTTCAGTACGAGTATGTTGGTACACTCCTTCTGGTTCCGTATCAGACTCGTCAGAGCTGACTGCCGGTTGTTTTCCCCAACTTTTGCTTGGCGTAGTGCTTGGACCTGCCATGTTGTAGTGACTTCAGGGTATCCGTGTCAAAGAAGGTTCCCCTTCTGTGAAATTGACGCCTTTTGGCTGATCGGGGGGTTGAGGTTAATCGTCTAAATACCGACTGCTTGCTCACATGTGAGCTGCAGTGACATTCAGAGAGCATTATCGTGATGAGCCGTTCACAACAACAGAATGGAGCGATTTAATTAGCACTCCTTTTCTTTATCAAGTAATCTCTTAGATTTGTTGGAGGGGGATCAAAGAGATTAGCCTCAGATTTTGAGGGCTTTTCAGCTTTTGAGAGCCATCCCTGCGTCGCAACTCTGAAACACAAGGTTTATAGACGCGAAGCTCATGTTCTGTCGAACAGACGCGGCTCTCACGTTTGGGCTTTAAACACAGGTCTCATGCCTCTGCTGAGAAGAGACGTGGAGCTCGTGTTGTTGATTGTTGCATTTGGCTAGCAACACTTGAGACACGTGGACATTCTGAATCTCGTGTTTGGTTGTAGAGGCACGGGTCTCGTGTCTCTGAGAAGAGGCGCGGGTCTCGTGCCTCCTGCTGAACGTCGCGTTTAGGAAGTGAAGCTTCAGAAATGCAAGCCTTGTAAGCTTCACGTTTATGTCTCCAAACGTGGACTTCACGTGTCTGACGTAGTTTAGAAGAGACGCGAGCTTGAGCCTCTCGTTTTGTATCTGTTGGACAGATTGCTGGACAGATAGTTGTTCCAGCTTCTTGCATCTGTAGTTGATGCGCACGTCATCTCTATCGACGTTCAGTGTTCCGGTTATGCTGTATGGGTTGTTGGAAACCCTAGGTAACCTAGGGTTGAGGGAGAGGACGGGAGTGAGTACGTTGACCTCGCGGGTCTCATGGGAGACGTTGACACGGGCCTTACGTGTGATACGTCAGGCCACGATGTTCTCTGCACAGACTGTACTCGGGGAAGCCTCCAAAGGGACCTAAGAGCGGATCTTTGAGGAGACTTTGCGGTACTACCGTGCCCTCAGGCTCTTGGAGCTGGAGAGGGAAACTCTTCATACTTTGCCTGATTGAATTCTACGACAAGCGTTTCGACCACCTTTCCCATGTAGGTGACGTCACCATGCGCCACGACTTGCTCATCAGTAGAGAAAGTTATCCCCAGCGGAGTCTCCATCTCTTGTTTGATGCGAAAAATTTGTGGGTGTGTAAACTCTTTATTTGACTTGTAAAGAAAGTTACAACAATCAAAACTTCCGATTATAAGAGAGAGAAGATACTCAAGCTCAAATCTTCTCTTTGTTTAATGTTGGGTTCTTGATGTGGCGGTGGAAAGTGAGTCTCATTTTTCGTTGACCGGGTGAGCCTCACAGTCTTCTGGAAATCTTCTCTTTAGACTATGGATAAAGTAGCATAGCTCTTGTCTAATAAAATCTCAAAGAGATTTAAGGCAAGAATAAACTTGTACTCAGCAAGTTGTTATAAGAGTTGAACTCTTAAGTGTTTCTCAGCTAGAAGCTCTGATCAGGATTCTTTAAAATTGATCCAAAACTTCCGACCCCTCTTCAATAGCAAACTAAGCTATTTATAGCAGTTCCAGGGGGTAAAACTGTCCCCTAAAGACCCTCCATAATGGCGGTTAACTCTCTCAATACGTGGGCAGTAATTGACCCGGTAATAGGGGCAGTTATAACCGAGACGCGGGCTTTGAGCCCCATGTTTTGCCGTTGAGGTAACGCTTGAGAAACGCGAACTTCAAGTTCTGCGTTAAGCTTCATGTGAGACGTGGGCTTCGGGCTCTGCGTCTAGGTATTGCATAGATAACTGAGACGCAAGTTTTAAGCTCTGAGTCAACCATCGCAGTGAAGCAAAGACGCGAGTTTCGACCCTCGCGCTTTGGGACTGCGGTGATGCAGAGGCACGACTTTCAAGCTCTGCGTCTTAGTCATTGTAGTGATGTTGAGACGCGGGTTTTAACCTTCGCGTCTTGGTGTAGCGCTAGTGGCTATGGTTAGTCTTACGTCTGGAGTTTAAAGTCTGCTTTCTGATGACTTATCCTCAGTGATTTTTAGACAGTCTACACTTTTGTCATTTCTTCAACAAAGGGGTAAATAAATTAAAACATACTTTAAATACCCATTAAAATAAAAATTTGTCCATTGAATATCAATTTTGAAATACAAGTCTAAATATCAATTATAAATAAAACAGTAGATGCCAACTGAAAAATTCTCAATTTATACCAATAGAAAGCCATTGATATTAAAACGATTTGAAATAAATTTAGATATTTATACCAAGTAGAAAAAATTAAAATGCAAATATCAAACGTAATAATTGATACCAATTGAAAATTTTGAACATATTTGCCAAAAATTATTGTCTCTCTTTGATAAACAAGGGAAAGAATTAAAATCGAAACAAAAATTTCTTCTTTTATTAAATTCTACCAAAAATAATGCATAAGCTTGCAAAAGATATCAATATACACATTTGATCATATAGAAGCAAATAAATAGATAACTGTGCCTAAAAATAATACACGAAACATGTACGAAACATGCACGAAATACTATAGTATGCACAATCATATATATGTGTAAAATTGTTATTAAATTTAGAACGTACATATATAAACAAGCATGAATAAATACACAAAAGGTATATATTAAAAATAATAAGTGTATCTCATAGTTAACATTTTTAAACACTTGTACATAAGCATAAATCAAAGAATTTTTTATAAACATGAATGTAGATTCCAATATAACTCAAAAAAATTTTATTTTGAAATAAACACCAAATCAATGCATAAGATTTAAAAATTATGATACTAATTAAAAGTGAACATAAGCTTAGCATGAAATCAATTGTGCTATAAAATATATATATGAACATTATTAAAAAAAACATGCATAATAAATCAATATATGTATGATGCCAATAGAAATTCAATACCATTTGAAATATGAGGCATACATATAAAGATAAATAAGAATGAGTATACGAGGATTAAATATTATAAGAATCATGCATATAACTCACTTACTAATACCAACCTAACATGCATATGTCAAGAAGATAATCAAGTAACATGTACTATGCATGCTTGCGCAACCAACCGCCCACAAAGAGTAGATATTTCGAAAATAATATTTTGAAAATAGTTGAGTATCAATTAAAAATATTAACGAGTGAAGATTAAAAAACTAATTTAAAATAATTTTGAAAACTAGTTCAAAATTCTTCAAATAAGAAATCAATCATATATCTCATGAAATATGATAATTACACAAGAATTATCATTCAAAATCTATATAGCATATATATGTTCATGAGTCTAAAATCATGAGTAAACAAATGGTGACTAAACGAGAATCATGTAAGTATCATATTCATGAAAATAAGATCCATAAGCTCTAAAGAATTCATCAAAAACTCATATGCAATTCTTATTAAATATATTGACATATAAAAGATTTGCTTTAAAAGAATATAAAGACATAAATTAAGAAAAATTTACTAAATTGCAAAAAAAAAAATATAAACATTCATAATCAAGATTAATGGAAGAATAAACTCAAATCATCAAATATTTTCACCAACACTATAATCAAGAAATATACGAGATAAATGTAAGATAAACTTCAATGATATATGTAAATTTCATCAAAACTATAGCATACATGCATGCATGCGCGCACACACACACACACATATACACACACATTCAAATATAAATTAAGTACACATGTGGGTATTTTGAGTATATAGCACATAACTTATATGTCTCAAGGATATAACTATATATATCTCATAGTTTTTAATAAGATTTATAAATACATAAAGCAAAATCAGTAGAAACAATCTCTAAGAGATCAAATATATATCTTAGAAATTTATTCAAAAATGCATTTTGAAAAGAGTTCATTTATAAATGTAAGAATTATAAAAACTATGACATACAAGTATAATCAAACAATAATTGAGTACACAAATAAAATAGACATGTATAACATGAAGATCTAGCATATATCACATAGTTTTCACAAAACTAACATGTATAATAAACAAAATAAGAATTACTTCAAAACATTGTTGAAAAACAAATGAGTATAAATATAACAATCATCAAAAATAGGATATACACATAGCTAAACAATAGTTGAGTATATAAAAGATATAAATCAATTTTAAATACAATCAATGTGTATCTCAAAAGCTATATAAGTCTATCACAAGTTTTAATAAACTTTACATTTAAAACATGAGACATGTAAACAATGATATGCATTAATTAAAAGCATATGTAAACATGAATCTACTAAAAAGATAAGCATGTAAATCCTTTTGAGAATATGAAAATAGTTTTCAAAAGTACATGCATAGCTTAATAATCAATCAACTCAATTTTAAGTACAAAATAACATATGATACAGTCTAGGGTACTATACTAGCATATGAGCATTATAGCAAATAAAATATTTTTAAAATTGAGGATGAGAAGGTTACCAATACCGATGTCGCCTACTTCATTTCTCCAAACTGAGATGGTCCTCCCGCCAAAACTCCTTAATAGTGAGCATCCATTGATTTGTCCATCAAGCCCAATAGTATTCACCATCAAAGGCATTAATTCTTTCATGTGTTGTAAGAGCCCACACCTACATCAAAAATAATTGATGTGAATTTTAGTACCCATATTTTTCTTGAATCCCCGGGAGTTAGTAGCTTTTGAAATCCCAACATTCTTGTTTACAAAATTGAAAAGATTTAATCTATCAAAATAAAATTTTGTAAGATGGCCTTTGCGGTGCAATGTGTACCGTACACTCTAGCATACATATTAGTATGAGCATGATGTGCATGTGGTGTATGCCGTGATGGGTGTGCATGCATATGTAGTATTTTTTTGAAACATGGATTCTAATTTAGTATGATCAAAAGCACATTGGTTCAAAGTAGAGCCTAAACAATCAATCTTCTTTTTCAAGACACAAATATCATTCTCAACAGTGAAAGAAGAAACAACATGAACATCAAAAAGCTTTTCTTTGAAAGAGAAATCTTTTTTTTTGAATCAAATTATTTTCAAAGACTTATTTTCATTTGAAATAAAATTAACTTGGATTTTCAAAGAAATCTTTTTCTTTTGAAATCATAACAACTTGATTTTTCAAAGACTCATTTTCTTTCAAAATAAAATCAAGTTTTGAAAATAAAGCACTTTTCTTTTAAAATATTCTTTCTTTTAGAAAGAAATTCTACTTCTTTTTCAATGTACCATTTTCATTTAAAATAAAATCAAGTTAAACTTTCAAAAAAATTATTTTTTCACAAACATAGCATGTTCATCATTCAGCATGTGTGCATCCTTATTAGACACACTAACACCATCATCAAGATCAGATTCCGAGGTTACCTCAAGGGCCCTTGGATCATGAAGCAAGTTTGGTCAGAATTATCTTCACTAGATTCTCTTCCCACATTATTTGGAATTTGTTTTTCAAGAGAGATCAATATGTTCCACACTGCAAAAGCGGAATCAAAAGTAGTAATCTTAAATAAATAATTATCATTTAGGGCTAGCTTTAAAGCATGAATAGCTTTTCCATTAGCCTCAAGAGATTTGTCATTCAATAGATTTAATTCTTTAGTGATGGCAATATAAACATCCCTTCTGAGCATTGAAGATATAAACAAATCTTAATCTTTCAAATTTGGAAGTTAAGAATATCAAACATAAGTGGAACAAGAAAATCCATGAGTGTGTATTAAAATAAGAATGTGAATAGCAAATATAGAGATTCATAAAATAAAGATCACTCTTGGTAGTTAAACCGAATATCAGGAGCACTAGCTCTGATACCAATTGGAATCACTTAGAGGGGGGATAGGTGATATTCTAATCTATGCGGTAAATAAATCATAATTCTACACAAAGATATAAACATATAAACGAATCCAAATTCACAACCAAGAAATGAAGCTGTATACCCTGTGAAGTGATTCCTCTTAAATAAGAATTGAGGTGCGTAATTGCTTTCTTGTATATAGAGAGTTCAAATAAATAATCTTGAGAAAAGAATAAAAACAACAAGTATATTTGTGTGATAATATAAAGGAGTAAGAGTTAGAGAATCAAACACAAGCAATCACAAAAAAAGGATTGATATCAAGATTTGAGCCACTTACTTTATGTCACCTTCACCGTAATGAAGGATTCAACTATAATCGCTCTTGATTATAATTGAACTTGATCCCGCAAGATCACTCGGTGCCGAACACCTACAAGTTTCCTTACTCGTTCCCATAAGAATATAAACACACGAGCCCACTAGCTCAATTGAGGCCGCAATCTCCAACAACTCAATTAGAAAGAATGAATATTGGTGATCAACAATCGATCACAAACAAAACTCTCTTACAACTTCACTTATAAAATAAAAGAGATTAGAGCTCAAGTGTAGATGAGAGAAAACGCAGATTGAGAATTGAAAAGCACTAAAAACTTTTATAAGAGATTTTAGATTTGATCACTGAAAATCTTTTTGAAAATTTATTGTGAAAAACTTGTTCTTCTGAAATCTATTCATAAAATCACAAAAGGATTAAATTGAAAACCAAAGGAAAAAAATTTTAGTGTGTATAATTTGAGCAACAAAACTAATCTATTCTTTACATAAATTCTAAATTTACAAACTCTTGACTCAAATTTTCTTCTTGAATAAATCTACTTTTTCACCTTTATTTGATCTAAACTTGATTCATGCAAAGCTAGACTCCTTTTTGAGTACTTGATGTGATTTTTAAGCTTGAGTTCTTGAATCACACTTGTTAGCTTCAAAGTTTGACTTTGAGTAACCATGATCTTAATTAAACCTGTAACTTAAATACTATAAGATCATTAGTATTATAACTACATAAGTTAATCACCATCAATACTAGGGTGACCCTTGGCCATCAAGTATTAGAGCACTGAAGACCACGCATCCCTTGATTTGGACCAATGGTTAAATCCTGGCCGCGCAAACGTGACAAAAATCGCATTTTGTACGGCTTTGTTGACGCAGTTGGGGGAGCGTTTGCAACCCCTATCTTTCTACACTCATCCCCTCTCTATTTCTCCTATAAATATTGTCATTTCAGAAGGTAGACGAGCACCACTGCAACAAAGAGTTAGAACTAGGCTTTTTATTTAGTTTTAACTTAGGTTTTATTTTTCTTTCTTATGTAATTTTCTGTTTCTTTTTAGCTTAAATTAGAGAGAGATTCATGTTAAAAACAGAGAGAATTGTATTGAGAGTGACATATCGTAACCTTCTTTCCATTTTTTCATCGTTTTTCGATTTAAATCAAAAGTTTACTTTTCTTTTCTTTTTTATGTTTTAGTATCCTCTGAGGTGGCTTGTAATCTAAATGAATCCTATGGCCTCGAATCTGTCTTGTCCTTGCAAGCGACACTAATGGCTTATGGTGATGGATATCTATTTCAAAGTGTGTAATAGTTTTAGTATTCTTTTCCTGCTTGCATTTTCTTTTGTTAGACCGATTTGGAATGGGGAAGATCCTATGTGCCATACTGTGATCACCTTAAATCAAGGTAAGTTGCTACAATGAATCCAAGGTAAATCAAGCGCCGAAGAGGCAAGTAAGTTTTCTTATTTTTCTTTCTTTATTTCTTAGTTTAAGAAATACATTTTAAACCAACTCTTTTTTTCCTTACTCTTTTCATTTCTTTCTTTTTAACTTAGTTCTTTCAATGAAACATTAACCACACCATCTTCTGTCTTTCTTCATCTAACTTAACTTCTTTTCTTTACTTTTCTGAAAACTAAGAAGAAAGATTTTAATCGGAGTTACTAACTTAGAAAGAACTTACTTAACGCTTCTATCGCAGTCCCTCCTTATGGATCACAACCCGCATAGCCACTTGTCATAGTGGTAGCATTGATCAACCTAGCACTCTCTATATTTAATTCTAAACTTTACAATTTCTGTGCAAGTTCAGAACTCAATCAACCCCCTAGGTCACACGCCCTTTTTATGAGCTGAAATCTGAACTTCTGTGCAATGGTATTTTCTTCTTAAATCCAAATTTTTAAATACGCGCCTTGTGAAAATTCTATATGGGTTACTCTAATACTATATTAGAGTTCATGTTACTGTATCAAAAGTTCAAAGTTATCATGAAGTTCAAAGGTAATATATTTATATTCTAACAATTCATGGGTCGGTCTCATACTCAAGCCCAGTCGAAAAACAAACATAAAATGAGATTCAGAATTTGTGGGGAAAAATGTCAAATCTAACTATACGAATGGGTCGTAAACAAAATCCCTTGAAATTTACAAAACTACATGAAAGTAAACCCCTCGCACCCACCAAAAACTTATTGATTATATTATTATTATTATTATTATTATTATTATATATAGAGAGAGATAGACTTGTGTAGTTCCGGAAGGATTCAAGCCCGAATCTTTTCCACTCAAATACCAACATCCAATATTCAAATACAAGATCCACTCCGTTTAAGTTGATCTATATTATTTAAAATAACTAAAAAATCTAAAATTAAATATTTTGAATACTTTTTGCCCATCCATTAAGTGGCACAAAATGGACAGCGAAAAGTAGTGAGTTGGTTAGATTTATGTCTTTAGACATACAAATTCTCAATTTGGCCATTTGATCATGATCTAAATATTTAAAAATCACTACAAACCAATTTTTGTAAGGTTTCAAATATTTTACACCGTTAAACTAACTAACTCATTATTTAGTCCGTCTGTTTTTTTCTATTTGACGCATGGACAAAAAGTATTTAAAATACTTGATGTTTAGTTTATAGATACTCGAAATAATTGTTCACAGATGGAAGGTTGTAAAAATTTTTCGTCATTGTTTAAACCATGAACAAATAATAGAAAAAAAAGCCTAATCTTACTTTGAAATCTTTTTAGTAGAATGATATAGTGGCAAGAATAGGATCGAATCCACATAGACTTATTAACTTTGATTATAAAAAATCTAAATCTAATTTTTTATCTAGCTTAGAAATCTTTGAGTGAAAGTTGGAGTCTTGTTTTAGAATTAAACTCAATTAAAAATATGGATGATAGGAAAATCACTAACCTATAAGGAAACTAAGAAAAGAAGATTGAGAAAAAAGAAATTGAAAGATGAATTAATGTCGATGAAATGAAGCAATAGAAATGCTAACTCACATGTGAGATACATTAATTGAAAGTAAGAGTAAGAGAAGGTAGAGTGATAGGAAATTGGGAATCCTTAATGGTGCACAGAGCCTTGGGTCACTGTTGCTAATATCACCTTGAAGTCTCCCTCCTCCAGATTCGCCTTGAAGTCTCCTTCCTCCAGATGCTATTGAAAAAGAAGTGAAGTGGTTCTAGAAGTTGTGAAGAGAAGATGAGATCATTAATGAAAGCATAAAATAAATCGTAAAATTAGGAGAGTAGAATTCCATCACAAAAGTCATATAGAAAGAGTGGAGAAATTTTAACTGAGAATGTGCATAATCTGAATTGAAGAAGACTGAATTTCATTAAATCATCGTTACAAGCTCTTCAATCTTGCATTACAACTCAGCATACACTTCTCTCTTTAACATAGCCTTTACAGCCCTCCAGTGTACTTTCTTCTTCAGAAATGCCAGTATTTATAGGCAAACGGTAAAGGGGGAGAACATATGAAGATAGGGGGAGCAAATGCTCCCCCTGATTCCCCTTTATCTCTTCTTGATTTTTCAGTATGGAATTTAGATCTGATGTTATCTTCTTGATTCTTCTGTTAACCAACTTGATCTTTAACAATCTGTTTTAACTAACTCTGATATGGGGTTATCATTCTGATACGTTCTGATCTTCGATTGTGATTTAAATCCCCTCAATATCTTATGTAGTTAGCTTATCTCCCTTATTTGATCATATCCTACATGATGTAGAAGTTAAGACAAGTTAATTGAAAGATTTATTATAATATATGTTAGAATATAATAAAAAAATACGCAATATTTTATCCAAACACACCCCCACACCTATCTTTTGCTCATCCTTAGCAAAATAATAGAGGTAACCTAACTCACTTTCGTAAGAATTACGGTTGCACTTAGCATGTGAAACAAGCTATTAAACCTCTATGTTACTCCTAAAAGACGAGTGTTGTCTCGTGAGAATTTTCAGTAGATTACACCCACAAAATCTATAAAGAAAAATAAAGTGTTAGTATTTTCAAAAATGCATTTTGAAAGAGATAGCAAATATTTGAAATGTTTTTGCAAGAATTAAGTAATGTGTAGGTTATAGAAACACCAAATTGTTCATTCTTAGATTTGTCTCTATTTAAAAACTTATTATCAATCAAGATAAGGAGTCAAACTATATTTCTCATCTAGTTTATTATCTTACCATAAGTCATATGCATCTTTATGACCGTGAATATTTGACTAAGAATTCTTCAACACTAACTCTTGTGCCATATTTTTACATATTTTTTGGCAGTAATATCTCTTAATTCTATTAGGCTTTCTAATTCGCTAATTTAAGGAGCCTTTAGTTGGTGACTCCCAAACCGAACGTTTTTTGGGCACCGGGTGAGAAAACACCCCAAGTACTTAAGGACTCGAGCAAATAAGGCCTCAAAACTAAGGATTTTTATTAATTATATGGACCACTTTTAGACATAAATACTTATGCTTTATGAGGCAAAAATACCCAGCTTAATCAGAGAATCATATATATATATATATATATATATATATATATATATATATATATATATATATATATATATATATTCCTTTTCTCTTTTTTTCTTTTCTTTTTTTTATAAGGCATAAGAGTCTTTGTTTTTGAACCCTAAGTGTGTAAGTGTAGAAAGTACGCATATTTCATCGAAGTAAAAAATTAAGACTAAACTATTTTTCCAATTATTCTTCCCAACCCTAGAATCAAACAAATAATCTTATTTTGACCAAGTATAAGCCATCTTAATTATGATTCTCCTATTCCTTGAAATTAACTTAATTTCTTTCAAAAAAATGTCAAAATATTGTTTCTCTTTTTAAAAAGTTTCTTAAAATACAAAAAACTTATTTTTTTAATTTAAAAGAAAACCTATGTTATATTAGAATTCTCCCTACATCCATCTCATGTATTATCCTCAATGTATGAGTGAATGCATAGCATGATATAATCGTAAGAATGTAAAGGAAGATAATACTTGATGAGGATAAGTGGATATCATCCATTATTGTCTGGTTGAGACGAGAAATAAAAGAAAACCCAAAAACAAAAATACAATAATGGATCTCTAGAAGGTACAGAGATCAATCCTGATAAACAGGATCTTCTAGAAGGATTTCCTCCAGTTCTGGCTCAAATACTCACGGTATAGTTTTAAACGATGGTCATTCACTTGAAAAGTTGAATGGTACCATCTGTGGCGTTGTGGACCTTTAATGCACTATGTGGGTGCACCTTATGAACAATGTAGGGAACGGTCAGGATTTCAATTTTCCTAAAAAGAGATGATCGTGAATTGTAAGCAGGAATTTTTGTCCTAACTGGAATCCTTTCGAATTATGACCCTATCATACATCATTTTCATATGGTCTTTGTACCATTTTGAACAATCATATGCATCATTTCTTATCTCTTCAAGTTCATCGAGTTGAAGTTTCTTAGACTCTCATGTCTTGTCCTGATCAAAATTTAGACATTTGATTCCCAGTATGCCTTATGTTCTAGCTCAGCAGGAAGATGGCAAGCTTTGCCATAAAGTAACCTATATTGAGACATTCTAATAGGAGTCTTGAATGCAGTTCTGTATGTCCACAAGGCATCAGTCAATTGAAGGGACCAACGTTTTCTAGTGGTGTTCACAATTTTCTCTAGAATGGTCTTGATGGCTCGGTTGGAAACTTCTACTTGACCGCTAGTCTGTGGGTGGTAAGGGGTGGATACTCTTGTTGGAGCTTGACTTTGATGATACATTTGTGAAGCCATTTCATTGGAGCTCTATCTCACAAGCTTATACAGTGTTCGATATGCCCAAGACTTCTCAAGGATAATGGTTATGGATGTATATTATAATATTTATTAGAATATTAAAAGTCTTGGAACACACACACACATCATAAGCCTATTAGTCGACTTATACTCTTGATTAGTCAACTTATACATCCTATAGTCGACTTGACATTTATGCAGTCAACTAACCTCTGTCCTGAAAAATTATCAACTCTCTGTTTCTTGACAGTTAATGATATTAGTCGACTTATCAACTTTATTAGTCGACTAATACCTGTTGTAGTCGACTAATATATTCTGCTGATCGACTAATTTCAGTTTCCAGAAATATGTCTCTTGTATCAGCCATACCCTAGTCGACTTACCCCCTTTATAAGTCGACTACTATAGGCAAAAATTAATACCCTAGTCGACTAACCCCCAACCTCAAGTCGACTAATGGCAGTTTCTGACTGTTGGATAGTTTCTAATTCTGGTGTTTTATCCAACATTTAAAATTCAAATTCAAGTTAATAACTTTCCTAACTGACTATAGATTTCACCTATAAATAGGAATGTTATCCTAGGCTAAATACACCAATTTCATATCAATAGTTTTCGCCTAAAAACTCTGTATAAAAATCTATTTTTTAGAAAACTATTTTCACTTTCTATTCTTCACACAAATTTCAATCTTTTAGTGAAGATTTTTGAGAGTCCACCTATAAGAGTCCTTGTTCACGATCATATACAGATTCAAGGCTTATAGGATTGATTGTATTTACTCAAAGAGAAAGATTGTACAAGAGCGTCTTCGGGTTCAAGAGAAGTTGTACAAGGTGTTATTGTCTTCTTGGTTGTAAGAAGAGTTTTATACATTTGGCAAAGGGGATTTGTCAAGTTGTATATAAGGTGTTGATTTTGGGTGTACAAAATCAAAGATTAAAGAAAAATCTCAAGCGGGTGGTTTGGGGACTGGATGTAGGTCAAGAGGACCGAATCAGGATAAATCACGTTTGCGTTTGATTTACTTTCTGTGATTTAATTTCCTTTTATGCAAGTGTTTATTTAATGCTAATATCTAGTCTTATGTTGACGTAATATTTTAGATCCTACAATTGGTATCAGAGCCCGGCCCGGCATACTCTATCAAAGCCCTGCATATCAGTCAACAACCTACAAGGATGCCAATGGAGTTTCCTTCATCACAATTCAAAGAAGGACATTCTACACAACGTTCATCGCTTTTCGATGGATCGAGTTATAACTACTGGAAGTGTAGAATGAAGATCTACTTGCAATCACTCAATTATAAACTTTAGAACATAGTAGAAGCAGCGTACACCAAACTGACTACCAATTACAGTGCTTGGAATGATGATCAAAAGAAGAATGCGAATCTTGATGCCAAAGCGATGAATGCGTTATTTTGTGCCTTAACTAAAGAAGAATTCAATCGTGTGTTAACAGCCACATATGCAAATCAAATATGGTACATACTACAGGTAACACATGAAGGTACAAATAAGGTTAAAAAATCTAAAATTTCTATTCTTGTCTACAAGTTTGAACTCTTCAAAATGAAGGAGAATAAACCATCTCAGAAATAGTTACAAGATTCACTGACATTACAAATTTCTTAGTAGCCCTTGAAAATGAATACATCCAAGTCAAAAAAGTTCGCAAGATCCTTCCTGACTCACATCAGATTGGGAGAAAAAGACAACTGTAATTGAAGAAGCAAATGATCTCTCCACTATGTCATTAAAAAACCTCATTGATAATTTAATGGCATATGAAGTACAACTGAAAGACAGAAAAAAGGATGAACAATAACCTTTCTCAAAGAAGAAAGAACTTACCTTCCTTGCATCCTCAGATATGGACAATTCAAATGACGATAAAGAGGAGATGGCAATGCTTTCAAGAAAGTTCAGAAAGTTCTTAAAGCAAGGTAAGTTTAAATATTTAATTGTAATAAAATAGGCCATATGAAGAAGGATTGCCCATTGCTCAAAAATAAAGGAAAATTTAAGAGCAAAAAGTTCAAAAAGAAGAAAGATTATCAAGCATCATGGGAGAATAGTGATTCCTCTTTCTTTGACGAAGAAGAAGCCACTGAACATGCCAACATTTGTTTCATGGCTCAAGAAGAAGATGAGGTACAATATACTGAACTCTTAGATGCATTTCATGAATTATGCAATGATCTTAATAATGTAAAGATAAAGAATAAAGTTTTGTCAAAGGAAACTGAAAAATTTATCAGAGAAAATTCATATTATGCTTCTCAAATTTCTTCTATAAATTCTCAACAAGATGATTTTGAAAAAGTTATATCATTATTCAAAAATGATAATGAGAATTTTATAAAAGAAAATGTAATACTTAAAAAAAGAAACTATGTCTTTAAATGAAAGAATTTCTATTTTAGATAAAGACCTGTCAAGCTTCAAAATGAAGTATGAAGAGATTTTGAAAAATGTGACTAAATTTAATCAAGGAAAAAGAAAAGTTAAATGATTTATTATCATATCAAAAGATGTCACATAATCATTATGGTCTTAGATTCTTAAATCAAAGTAGAAAATTTACACATGATAGTAAAAAGAATCATAATCCATTTGTGAAAAGAAATACTGATATTATATCAAAAAGAATTAAGAACAAGTTCATATGGATTCCTAAAAGCTTAAGCATTGTTGATAAAAATACTTATATTGCATCATACATACATTCTTTATGTAATTCATGCAATTATATGTATACTAACAGATATAAATCAAATTCAAATTGGGTTTGGATTCCTAAAGGTTAATGCTTTGATCTTATAATAATTGGTACCATTCTAATGATTATCTTTCAGGAATCATATAAAAAGTTTGATAAGAAAAATATTTCAAACATTTATCATATATATATATGTGTGTGTTATGATATATTTTGTAGGGGGAGAACACATATTTTTCTATATCTATTATAACCTGTTCTATGTAGGGGGAGAACATATAACATATTCTCTGTAGGGAGAGTTTTCGTGCACATAAAGTGTCATCATCAAAAAGGGGGAGAATATTGGAACTTGATTCTGATGATACATTTGTGAAGCTATTTCATTGAAGCTCTATCTCACAAGCTTATACAGCGTTCTACATGCTCAAGATAATGGTTATGGATGTGTATTGTAATATTTATTAGAATATTAAAAGCCTTGAAACATACACACACATCATAAGCCTATTAGTCGACTTATACTCTTGATTTGTCAACTATACATCCTATAGTCGACTTGACATTTTATGTAGTCGACTAACCTCTGTCTTGAAAAATTATCAACTCTCTGTTTCTTGATTGTTAACATTGTTAGTCGACTTATCAACTTTATTAGTCGACTAATACCATTGTAGTTGACTAATATATTCTGCTTGTCAACTAATTTCAGTTTTTAGAAACATGTCTCTTGTATCAGCCATACCCCAGTTGACTTGCCCCCTTTATAAGTCGACTACTATAGGCAAAAATCAATCCCGTAGTCGACTAACCCCCAACCTTAAGTCGACTAATGGCAGTTTCTGACCGTTAGACAGTTTCTGATTTCTAATGTTTTATCCAACATTTCAAGATTCAAATTCAAGTTAATAACTTCCCTAACTGACTATAGATTTCATCTATAAATAGGGATGTTGTCCTAGGCTAAATACACTAATTTCATATCAATAATTTTCTGCCCAAAAACTTTGTTCAAAAATCTATTTTTCAGAAAACTGTTTCCACTTTCTATTCTTCACATAGTGAAGATTTCTAAGAGTCCACCTATAAGAGTCCTTGTTCACGATTACATACAGATTCTAGACTTATAGGATTGATTGTATTTACTCAAAGAGAAAGATTGTACAAGTGCGTCTTCGGGTTGAAGAGAAGTTGTACAAGGTGTTATTTTCTTCTTAGTTGTAAGAAGAGTTGTATACATTTGGCAAAGGGGATTTGTCAAGTGGTATACAAGGTGTTGATTTTGGGTGAATAAAATCAAAGGTTAAAGGAAAATCTCAAGCGGGTGGCCTGGGGACTGGATGTAGGTCAAGAGGACCGAATCAGAATAAATCACTTGTGTTTGCATTTAATTTACTTTCTCTGATTTAATTTTCTTTTATGCAAGTTTTTAT
The DNA here is from genome assembly GCA_038442645.1 of Agave tequilana. Taxonomy (NCBI): domain Eukaryota; kingdom Viridiplantae; phylum Streptophyta; class Magnoliopsida; order Asparagales; family Asparagaceae; genus Agave; species Agave tequilana. The sequence continues at coordinate 37,781 of JAVJIF010015856.1, forward strand.
TTAACACTAATATCTAGTGTTGTGTTGATGTAATATTTTAGATCCTACAACTCTATGATTGATTTAGTATTTTCTCATTAAGGCTTCAAATGTACGATTGCAGAAATGTTTTCCATCATCGCTAAAGATTGCACAAGAAAAGTCAAAACGAGAAAATACATTCTCTTTCAAGGAGTTTACCATAACTTCGTTGTCATTGGTTCTACATGCTACTGCCTCATCCATTTAGAGACGTAGTCAACTACCACAAGGATATATTGGTATCATGAGACATAGGGAAAGGAACCATGAAGTCGATGCCCCTAACATCAAAGATTTTGACAACTAAGATCAGGTTTAATAGCAGTTCATTCTGTTGACAACGATCACACATTTGACAGTGGACATGAGCGTCATGAAACAAAGTGGGCCAGTAAAAATCACATTGCAAAATTTTTACAGTAGTTTTCTTTCCACTAAAATGACCACCTCAAGCTTGGTCAGGACAGAATGAAAGGACGTTCCTGAACTCAGAGTCAGGAATACAGCACTGAATGATCTGATCGGGATAATATTTTAACAAATATGGTTTATCCCAGAAGAACCATTTAACTCTAGTTAAGAAACGCAATCATTCTTGCTTAGTCAAGAATTAGGCATCTGCTCTATGACAAGGTAGTTCACAATGTCAGCATACTATAGAATAGTTGAAGGGGAGACGGACATTAACTGTTAAGCAGGAATGTCTCAAGGACATGTAGTGAGTCGATGAAAATTTGACCACTAATCCAGACAATTGGTCTATGACAACATTCTCTACCCCCTTCTCTTGTGAATTTCTAAGTCGAATTCCTATAGGAGTAAGATCTATCAGATTAAACGGGCTTTAGTATCCTTTTTTGTGAGAAGGTACTTTAAAGCTGTTGGCCCAAAGGTAGTTATAGTTTACTAATAATCTTGTGACATTTAGTTTCAGATATTTAACCAAGATATGAGTAGGTGATTAGCTTCAACAAAGGTGTTTTGGAGCTTTCACATGGTGATTCAAGAGCTCGAGCGTCAAGTTCACATCTAGCACTCGGTTGGAGTCAAGCTCAGTGAATCGCGTTTGGATCGAGTCAACTTGGAGACGGAGTTCTACAAGAAGGCTTCAGTTATTTAGTTAAGATTTTGTTTAGGTCCATTGTAAATATTAGATAGTGTGATATGCTCAAGTTCACAACACACACACGTTTCATATTTGTTGGTTTTCATTTTCGGTTTAACCGATCTTAGTTTTCATGAATAGATAGAATAAAAACAAGTTTACATGGTTTAATGTATATTAGATTTGATCTATGTACATCTATACTTCATACACTTAGAAAAACTTATTTTGATACACTATTCATGTGTTTGGAGTTTTGTATTTAGACAAAACTTATTTTTGGATTTAATGTCAAAAACATAGATATAATACCTTTATGTATATTGGATTGTATCCATATACTATATGCTTTAAAGTCATTTAAATATCTGTTTTTGTATTTACATGTGTTTTGAAAAAATCGGATTTCCATTTCAAAATTCAAGTATTGAAAAATACAGAATTTGGTTTAAGGCAAATTTTTCAAGTCACAAAAATGGTTCAAAATGTTTATAACATGATTTGATTTTTACTCAAACATGTTTGTATTTCAAAGATATAAGATGAACTGATTTTTGTGAAATTTATGTGTTTTTATGGGATTTAATTGATAATAAAACCTAATTTTTTAGGTCCAAATGAAAGTACACCTAGAGGGGGGTGAATAGGTGTACTGCTAATCTAATGAACTAAATGCAGAAATTAAAACTCTTTATTGCAACTACACTTAATGCAACCAACGAGTGTAGCTGAATTCCCGGTGAAGGGCTCTGGACTAACTCCTCTTCATTCCTCTGAAAAAGAGTTGAGGCGCTATATGAAGCTCTCGTGGTTAAGCACAAGTGAGGCACACACAAACAAGCCAAGCATATAATTATGAATGATCAATATGAAATGATGCAAGGCACAAAAGTAGAGAGAGTAAGAGTCAATCGATCAAACGCAAACACATGAATATGTTTCGAGGTTCGAGCACATAGCTCTACGTCCCCGCCATCACACAGAAGGATTTTCAATCCACTAGTTCACACAGGACTCCCACACAGGGAACCTTCACTGAGGATTTTGGGGCAATACAATAACCGGGAGTACACAACTCCTCTATCGATTATAAACACAACCTCTCACTAGAGGCTAAGCATAAAACCACACAAATCAACCTCACAAATGAGGGATAGGCACAAAGCCAATACAACCAATCAACCTCTCACAAGAGGGATAGGGTACAAAGCCCCCACTCCAAAATCAACCTCTACCCAAGAGGGATAGCACAAAGTAGGAGGGTTTACAACTTAGTAATCAAAAGATCACAAACCAATTCTTTTCCACAAAAACAAAGATCCTATAGAAAGGATAGAATGATAAGCTCAAGTGTGAAAAACTAAGTGTTTTGAATAAAGAAAATCACTTGGGAAAATCTCCAAATAGATATAGAATTTTTGACCAAAAACAAATTCCCAAAAGACTATTTTCTTTGAAATAAAAACACTTTAAAACAATTGAAGATCAAATCTTTGAAGCACTAAAAACTCTTTTTAAAACTTGTAAAAACACTAGAGAAAGGGAGAATTTTTGTTCCTAGAAGTCTTAACCAAAACCTCTCTCAAATGGGATATTTATAACCCCTAAAAGGAATCTGCCCGTTGGCAGCTGACAAGGCTAGAATTGGCCTTCCGGTCGACCGGCCGGTCGACTGGCCAACGGTCAAATTTTTGACCGTTGAGCCTTCCGGTCGACCGCCCGGTCGACCGGGCCCTGAACCAAAGAGCAACGGCTCTCTGGCCGGTCGACCGCCCGGTCGACCGGGGCAACCCGAGAGTGGGTTGCCTTCAGTCGGTCGACCGTGTGGTCGACTGGCCAACTGACATGGCCAAGTGCAAATCCTTGTGCACGTCCGGTCGACCGGCTCCTGTTCCGGTCGACCGTTACGGTCGACCGCCAGAACCTTGCAGAAAAAGATTAGGACTGAAAAACTTGATTTTTAAATACAAAATAAATCCCATAAAATTCTCTAAAAATCTACAAAAATAGTTTTAGTATAATACATTAATATACAAATTTCTGTGAAAAATTTCAACACAAATTTCAAACTTTTTGAACCATTTTTGTGACTTACAAATTTTGCCGAAAACCAAAAACTGTATTTTCTAAAACTTGGATTTTTCAAATGGAAATCCGATTTTTTTCAAAACTCATCCAAATACAAAAACACGTTATTTAAACAACTTGAGGCATATTGTATATGGATATAATCCAATATACATGAAACATATATATATATATATATATATATATATATATATATATATATATATCCAAGTTTTTGATATTAAATTCGAAAATATGTTTTGTTAAAACACAAAACTCCAAACACATGAATAGGCATATCAAAATAATCTTGTCTAAGATATGAAGCATACATGTATATAGAACAAATCTAATATACATTAAACAATGTAAACTTGTTTTGGTTCTATCTATTCATGAAAACCAAGATCGGTTAAACCGAAAACCAATAAACATGAAAACTTAAACAAGTGTGTGTGTTGTGAACTTGAGCATATCACACTATCTAGTCTTTAAAAATGGATCTAAAACAAAATCTACCGAAGTCTACTTGACGAACTCTGTCTTCAAGCCGACTCGATCCAAACGTGATCCACCGAGCTTGGCTTCAACGAGTGCTAGATATGACTTTGTCACTCGGGCTCGTGAATCACCATGTGAGAAACTCCAAAACTCCTTTGTTGAAGCTAATCACCTACTAATATCTTGGTTAAGTATCTGAAACTATACATCACAAGATTATTAGTAAACATAACTACATGAGTTAATCATCATCAAAACTTGAGTGGAAGGCCTCTGGGCCAACAATCTCCCCCTTTCTGATGATGACAAAACTCATGGAGTTATATATGTTTGCCCAAAGGCCTATCACCCTAGTTTTGATGATGATCAACTCATGAAGTTATGTTTACTAATGATCTTGTATTTAATTAGTGACAGATTCATTATCAAGATCTTAGTAGGTGCATAGCTCAACAAAGGATAAAATGTCAAGATTTGGAGCTAGCACGGTGTGACCCAAGGAGCTTTTGGATCAAGCTTGGACCAAGTCAAGAAGATGAGAAGCCTTCAAGTGAAGACTTCAAGAAGATGAAGACTTGTGTCTAGGTATAAGATTTTATTTTTGTTTTAGAGTAAAATGTAAAGGATAGAATAGTTGGTGGATTGCTCAAGTTCATATCACACACACACTCTTGATTTATATGTGTTTTCATAAAAGATTTTTTTGGTTTAGAAAAGATTTTTCTTTTTGGAAAAATACCTATTTGGATTTTGGTGATTCTCATGTACTTATCTTTTAACCAAACCAAGTTTAGAGCTTTATGACAAAAACATAGATATTTCATTATAATTGTGTAGTGGATCATATCCATACACACTATGCCTTAAAAGTATATCTTGTTTTTGTATTTGATGAAGATTTGGGAAAATATGTTTTGGAAAAACAGTTTTTATCTTGAGTCAAATATTTTCATCTTACAAAAATAGTCCAATCTTTTATAACATGCCTTGATTTTGTGCAAGCATGTTTGTATATCAAAGTATATTGGTTAAACTATTTTTGTAGATTTTTATGTATTTTATGGGATTTTATTTGAACCAAAAAGACCATGTTTTAAATCCCAGAAAATTGTTTCAGGCTTCGTATTAGTCGACTAGTGACCTTTAATAGTCGACTAATACAGGAGTCAGCCGACCGGACCGGTCGACCGACGTGCACAAACGTGCACGCCTTTGTATACTGGAGGACGGCCGACCGTGCCGGTCGACCGCTCCAGAGAGCAGTGCTCTCTGGAAAGTTCGGCCGACCGCACCGGTCGACCGACAGAGAGTTAGACTCTCAGCTCCAGTGGGTCGGTCGACCCGGGCGGTCGACCGTGGCTCTAACGGTCAGAAATCCGACCGTTGGCGGTCGACCGCGCCGGTCGACCGGCAGCTCTGACAGACCCCAACGGCTAGTTTTCTGGCAGCCTATAAATTGGGGGTCTTGTCATTGTTTTGAGAAAAGATTTTCAAGTGGGTTTTCACCAGTTTTTTCCTGAACTATTTAGAGGTTTTTCTCCACTTGATTTAGAGCAAATATTTCCAATCAAAAGGAGAGTTTTATCAAGAGTGTAAAAGAAAATTTCTTGAGTTTTCCTCCACCATCTCTTTCCTTGTTTTCTCACACAAACACTTGAGCATCCATTGAGCTATTCATCTTATAGGTGTGTTGTAGTGAGAGTGCTTTAGGTGATCAAAGTGTTGTGATCACCAAAGATCTTTTCTTTGTTCTTTGAGGAGACGGGCAAGTGTGCTCGTGATTGTTTCAGGTCCTAGTGTGGACTTGGTGTTTCGGGTTCGGGTGCGAACTCCGTGTTTGAGGTGCGGCCTCGGCGAGCTAGTGAGCTTGCGGTGTGTACGGGACTAGAGAGTCCGAGGGCTTGTAGGTGTTGCGGCACCGAGGAGAGATCCAGTGGGATCTTGCATAGTGGAAATCCTTCGTGTGTCGAAGGCGGGGATGTAGAGCAAGTGTGCTCGAACCTCGAAACAAATCCCTTGTGTTTGTGACTGCTCTCTTTCTCTCTATCCCTTGTTTATATCTTGCATTACTTTATTTTGTTCATCATTACTTGCATGATATACTTGTGTGCATAATTGATATATACTTGCGTGGGATTGTTTGCTAACACTTGTATTCAACCAAGAGAGCCAACGCGGCACCTCAACCCATTCAAGGGGAATCTAGAGGAGTTTGTCCAGAGCCCTTCACGGGGAATTCGGCAACACTCTTATGTTATACATAGTGTTTAGTGTAAAAGTTTAATTAGGTCATAATTGTTTTTAGCTTCCGCATTATTTGCATCATTCATCATTAAGTGACCATTAGATTAGCCTTCACCTATTCACCCCCCCTCTAGGTGAAACCTTCAATTGGTATCAGAGCTTGGTACTCTGATTTGGTCTAACAACCTAGAGTAAAAGATCCTTATTTTTAGGCTAATCACAATATTTTTGTACACACACCATGGACTTCATGTCACCACCCATGTTTGACATTGTTAACATCCATATATGGAAGGTGAAGATGTCCTTGTACCTCAAAGCCTTAGGTTATCATGTTTATCTTGCCACTACTAATAATGCATATTATTTAGATGGTAAGAATCTTGAGGCTAATGCAAAAGCCCTTCATGCTTTAAAGTCAACCCTAAATGATGATTATTTATCTAGGGTTTCTAACTTTGATTTGGCTTTTGTAGTGTGGAACACCCTCCTCTCCCTTGGTGAAAATGAACAATACTATGCGGGAAGCGATTCGGACGTTGGAAGCAACACCTCCAACGTGTGCTACATGGTCCAAGGGGATAACCCCCTTGAGGTAAACTCCGAATCCGATGATGAGGACATGTCATATGATGAGCTCACTTCATTTTGTCAAACAATTCTTGAAAAATATGACATGCTTAAGAAAGAAAATAAAAATTTGAAAAAGAACATTGCTTGCATGCATAAAGAACATGACTCATTTAGAAGTAACATTGCATGCTTAGAAATAGAAAATAACAATTTGAAAAAGAATTTTGATTGCATGATAAAAGAAAACGATTCTTTTAAACTAAAATTGCATGTTTAGAAAAAGAAAAGGAAGATTTGAAAAATGAGAATGTTTCCTTATTTTCGAAATTGAATGATGTGTGAAGTAAACAATACTTTGAAAAATAAAATTGATTTGGTGGAAAAACAAAAAGAAGTTGTTTTTCAAGAAAATATTACTTTGAAAAGAAAATTTGTTGAAAAAGAAAAAGATTTTGTTTCGAAAAAGAAAAAGAAAAATGATTCTTTATCTCATCATGCTTTACATGCCACCTCTAATGAGATTAAAGATTTGAAAAATAAAAGGATAGTTTGAGTTCAACTTTGAACTCGTGTGCATTCAACCATTCTAGATTGGAGTCCATGTTTGCAAAGAAACAAACTCCTCATGTTCATGCACATCACTCTCATCATGCATTTGCTTATGTTGCACGCCATGATCACACTCCTACACATAAGCATACTAAGGTGTACAAATGTACACATTGTGGCCGCAAAGGCCATCTAGCAAAATTTTGTTTTGATAAGTTGCATGTTTCAAATTTTGCTAATAAAAATGTTTGGGTGCCTTACAACAAGACTAACCCCCAAGGACCCAAGAAAAAATGGGTACCAAAACTCCCACCCCATGTTTTTGATGTAGGTGAGGGATCTCTCAAGACGTGAGAGATTTGGTGCCTTGGTAGTGGATGCACATGGATTGGATGGACACACTTTAGACGCATCGCTATCAAAGGAGGTTTTGGTGGGAAAGACCACCATGTTTGGAGCTTTGGAGTTGGTAACAATCTCTAAACTCCCTTTTATTCATGTTCATGCTTGTTCATTCATATTATTTTGAGCATGTTCATGTTTTATGTATTTTTGTGCTTCATGTGGTAATACCATGCTTAGATGTAGTTTTTATCAAAACTTGTTTTATACATGTACAAATGGTGAGTTACACATGATTTATATATGTTTGCACTTCATGCTCATTTGTACCCACTATATGCACATGTATAGGCTAGTTTTGATGATTCTCATTTATACATGCTTTGCCAATTTTTATGCTTTACTTCATGTATATGTATTTTTAATTCAAATCTAATAAATATACATGTATACCCGTGAGTCTCTTGCCCTCATGCAAATACATTTGATAGACTCTTTTATGTTTGAGATATGTATGTGTATTGTTAGCTTTGGATAAATCATACATATACCATGAAGATTAGTGTTTTGATGAAAAATGATTTTTCGTGGTTTTGTTAAAATGTGACTTGTGATCTTTTTATTGAGCTTCAATGACCATTTTCATGATAATGCTACTTACATGACTTTTGAACACTCACACTTTATTTATTTTGTCATGACTTTGATTCATGAACACTTTTATGAGCTTAATCGATCTTGAGTATAAAACTTTGTGTATTTAGTCTTGATTCATGAAAAATATATGATTTGATGATTTTGAAGGATCTTTAACTAGTTTTTCAAAAACTATTTTAACTAGTTATTGTTCCTCATTTGGTAGTGATTTTCAATGCTAAAATATTTTCAAATCTATTTTTGAAAACCCCTACCCTCGATGGAAGGATGGATGGGCGTGTATGCCTTGTAAGCTTAATTGACAAATCTTTTACCTTGTGCATATCAAGGGATGGTAGGTTATGAGTTATATACTTGATCTCATTGTTATGTCAATTGGTATCATTGAATCGTTTCAATTGGTATCAATATGAACTTATTTTGTATATACTCATATTTTGTTTCTTATATATGTATGCATCAATTTCACTTGGTATACTCATTTCTCATACATATATATGATTTTCATGTGCTTAACTTTCAATTGGCTCACAATTTTAAAAGCACAAAGTTTTTGATGAAAAATAAAAATTTTTGGATCATTATGTTTACCATTGATATCAAAATGCTTCAACTTCATATTTGTTAAAATTCTATTGGTATCAATATGTTTTACAATAATGACTATTTTCAATTTGGTATCTTAAAAATTTGACTGTTTTACAAGAGCTCTGATACCTTAAAAAAAAATTTTTGTTTAAGAAAAATTAATTAAAAAAAATATTTTGTTGATTTGTATTACCCCTTCTTGATCTTTTTGTTTTTGACAAAAAGGGGGAGAAAATTTTGTTTAATTTGATTTTACTTTGAACCCTTTGTTGATGAGTGACAAAAAGGGGGAGAAGTATTTGAGTTTATATGCATGTTTTCATTGCTTAAGGGGGAGAAGTATTTGTCTTCCTTGTTATTTATGCATATATGTTTTTGTATTGCAAATAGGAGAAAAAGATTTTGATTTATGCTTGTTGCATGTTTTATCTCCATACTTGCATACATATTCATGTGCCTCATTGCCATATCTATTATTCATTTGTCTATGCATGAGTTAAGGGGGAGCTTCCTTGAAGTTTTACTTTAATCCATGCATATATAACTTCATGTGTTTTGTCATTATCAAAAAGGGGGAGATTGTTGGCCCAAAGGCCTATCACCCTAGTTTTGATGATGATCAACTCATAAAGTTATGTTACTAATGATCTTGTGTTTAATTAGTGATAGATTCATTATCAAGATCTTAGTAGGTGCATAGCTCAAAAAAAGATAAAATGTCAAGATTTGGAGCTAGCACGGTGTGATCCAAGGAGCTTTTGGATCAAGCTTGGACCAAGTCAAGAAGATGAGAAGCCTTCAAGTGAAGACTTCAAGAAGATAAAGATTTGTGTCTAGGTATAAGATTTTGTTTTTATTTTAGAGTAAAATGTAAATGATAGAATAGTTGGTGGATTGCTCAAGTTCATATCACACACACACTCTTGATTTATATGTGTTTTCATAAAATATTTTTTTTTGGTTTAGAAAAGATTTTTCTTTTTGGAAAAATACCTATTTGGATTTTGGTGATTCTCATGTACTTATCTTTTAACCAAAACCAAGTTTAGAGCTTTATGACAAAAACATAGATATTTCATTATGATTGTGTAGTGGATCATATCCATACACACTATGCCTTAAAAGTATATCTTGTTTTTGTATTTGATGAAGATTTGAAAAAATATGTTTTGGAAAAACAGTTTTTATCTTGAGTCAAATATTTCCATCTTATAAAAATAGTCCAATCTTTTATAACATGCCTTGATTTTGTGCAAGCATGTTTGTATATCAAAGTATATTGGTTAAACTATTTTTGTAGATTTTTATGTATTTTATGGGATTTTATTTGAACCAAAAAGACCATGTTTTAAATCCCAGAAAATTGTTTCAGGCTCGTATTAGTCGACTAGTGACCTTTAATAGTCGACTAATACAGGAGTCGGCCGACCGGACCGGTCGACCGACGTGCACAAACGTGCACGCCTTTGTATACTGGAGGACGGCCGACCGTGCCGGTCGACCGCTCCAGAGAGCAGTGCTCTCTGGAAAGTTCGGCCGACCGCACCGGTCGACCGACAGAGAGTTAGACTCTCAGCTCCAGTGGGTCGGTCGACCCGGGCGGTCGACCGTGGCTCAACGGTCAGAAATCCGACCGTTGACAGTCGACCACGTCGGTCGACCGGCAGCTCTGACAGACCCCAACGGCTAGTTTTCTGGCAGCCTATAAATTGGGGGTCTTATCATTGTTTTGAGAAAAGATTTTCAAGTGGGTTTTCACCAGTTTTTTCCTGAACTATTTAGAGGTTTTTCTCCACTTGATTTAGAGCAAATATTTCCAATCAAAAGGAGAGTTTTATCAAGAGTGGAAAAGAGAATTTCTTGAGTTTTCCTCCACCATCTCTTTCCTTGTTTTCTCACACAAACACTTGAGCATCCATTGAGCTATTCATCTTATAGGTGTGTTGTAGTGAGAGTGCTTTAGGTGATCAAAGTGTTGTGATCACTAAAGATCTTTTCTTTGTTCTTTGAGGAGACGGGCAAGTGTGCTCGTGATTGTTTCGGGTCCTAGTGTGGACTTGGTGTTTCGGGTTCGGGTGCGAACTCCGTGTTTGAGGTACGGCCTCGGCGAGCTAGTGAGCTTGCGGTGTGTACGGGACTAGAGAGTCCGAGAGCTTGTAGGTGTTGCGGCACCGAGGAGAGATCCAGTGGGATCTTGCATAGTGGAAATCCTTCGTGTGTCGAAGGCGGGGATGTAGAGCAAGTGTGCTCGAAACTCGAAACAAATCCCTTGTGTTTGTGATTGCTCTCCTTCTCTCTATCCCTTGTTTATATCTTGCATTACTTTATTGTGTTCATCTTTACTTGCATGATATACTTGTGTGCATAATTGATATATACTTGCGTGGGATTGTTTGCTAACACTTGTATTCAACCAAGAGAGCCAACGCAGCACCTCAACTCATTCAAGGGGAATCTAGAGGAGTTTGTCCAGAGCCCTTCACGGGGAATTCGGCAACACTCTTATGTTATATATAGTGTTTAGTGTAAAAGTTTAATTAGGTCATAATTTGCATCATTCATCATTAAGTTACCATTAGATTAGCCTTCACCTATTCACCCCCCCCTCTAGGTGAAACCTTCAATATATGCATGGATTAAAGTTAAACTTCAAAGAAGCTCCCCCTTAACTCATGCATAGCAATAAACATAAGATATGCAATGAATACTAAACATGTATATGCATTAACATGCATAAAAATAATGGAATGAACATGCTCTTGATACTAAACATGAAATAAACGTGCTCTTGATACCAAACTTTTAAAATAAATTCCTTTTCCTTTTTAAAATAAACATGCTCTTGAGCTCTTGATACCAATAAAAATTTCAATAAAAAACTTAAGCTCTTGATACCAAAAAAAACTTAAGCTCTTGATACCAATCAATTCAAAAAAAAACTTAAGCTCTTGATACCAATCAAAACCTCTTGATACCAATTAATAAAATAAAATTCTTAATACCAATTGGAAAGATAATCACTAGATAATGAACATGCATAATAAACATGCATATAAACTCAAATACTTCTCCCCCTTTTTGTCAAATACTTCTCCCTCTTTTTGTCAATCATCAAAAAGGGGTCAAAAAAACAATATTCTCCCCTTTTTATCTTAAACAAAAAAAATATCAATAAGGGGTGAACTCAGAACAAAACTTTCTTGATACCAATTGTAAAAAAATATATCAATTGAGTGCATCATGACATCAATAAAACAAAACATACCCATTTAAAGTACATAATTGAAAGTACATAATGTGGTACATAAAACAAATATAGATTTAAATACCAATTGATACCAATTGTAAGTAAATACCAATTAAATACCAATTGAAAGTAAATAAATCATTTCAACCAAAAAATTTTGATATCAATAAAACATATCAATTTTAAGTAAACTTATAGATAATCTTGATACCAATTTGTAAAGATTAGTACCAATTGAAAGTAATTTTTCATCAAAAACATATGATACCAAAAATAATCAATATCAATTTTTTTAATCATTTTTAACATAAAGTGTGGGAGTAGAATACCAAAACCAATTGAAAGGTGAAATATAAATTTTTCTCCCCCTTTATGAAATACCAAATAAAATGATGCATAAGTTTGTATAAGATACCAATTGAAACATAATCAATTGAACTATAATAGTCATTTGAAATCAAGCTTAGCATGACCAAAATTTGTGCTCAAAGATATAGAGATATAGTAAGCACAAATAAAACACATATATGAGTATACAAAAAGAATGTCAATAGTGATACCAATTGAAAAGATCCAATGATATCAATTGAAAATACAATAAGATTAAGTGTATAACTCATATTACCTTCCACCCATTTCATGCACATGTTTAAAAGGATTTTCAATATTAAGCATACAAGGCATGGTCGCCCAACCAACCGCCCTTGAATGAAAAGGGTTTTCAAAAATAGGTTTGAAAATAGTTTAGCATAATTGAAAACTCTTCCAAAATGAAGAATACGAACTAGTTATAAGAAAAATTTGTAAACAAGTACGAAATCCTTCAAGCAAGGAATAAATCAAAAATAAATTTCATGAAACATGAAAATCACTCAACAATTGACTCTCAAAAGATATAAAGCTTATATATGACTCATGAAAACAAAATCATGAGAAACCTCTAATAATGTGAGTGTACAAGTTTTGTGTGAAAGATATAATCATGAAAATAGTCAATGAAGCTCAATAAGAAATTCCTTAAAACATGAAAATCATCAAAACGATTTAATCTTCAAGGCATATGTATGTCTTGTACAAACTAAAGTATACATACATATCCAAAACATAACGAGTCCACAAAAGTATATGCATGAAGGCAAGTGGCTCAAGGATGTATATGTATAGCTAATAGTTTAGACAAAATAGACATATACATGAAGTTAAACATAAACATAAAAAACATGTAAAATGGGGAATACAAGTCAAATGCATGAATAATCAAAACTAGACTATACTAGTACATTTAATGAGTACAAATAAGCTTTCAAGCACAAACATATAATGATTTATTTGTGGCTCACTAGTTGTACAAGTATATATCCAAGTCTTAATGAAAACAAACATCTAAACATATATTCAAATCATGAAATATCAAAACAAAAACTCATATGATCATTATGGTAAATTCACATGCATTAGATCTAGAACATACACATTAGTTAAAGTAAAGTGAGAACACTAAACATGGGTCCATATAAACATGGGTGTCTCAAATACTAATCATGCATGTCATAGGACTAATAAACATGGCATATGGCATAATGAACATTAAAAATAATACATGCTATAAATGAATGATCTAAAAGCAGGCAAACATAATGAGGAGTAAGAGATAGTTACCAAAACTATGAGAGTAACTCTCTATGTCTCCAAAACAAGGTGGTCCTCCCACCAAACTCCCCTTGAAAGTGATGCATCCAAATTATCCTCTTTAAGCTCGGAACGCATCCACATCAAGGCACCATTGCTCTCACGTCATGCGAGAGCCCACACCTACATCAAAAACAATAGGGGTGGTCTTTGGTACCCATACTCTTTTGGGTCCATGGGGGTTAGTACCTTTCCTAACCCAAACAAATTTAGTTGCTAAATTTACATCATGAACTCTATCATAGCAAAATTTAGCAAGGTGTCTCTTACGTCCACAATGTGTACAAGTGTATACATGAGCATACATAGTGTTGTGTACATGAACGTGCGAAGCATGTGTATACCGTGGATGGTGTGCAAGTAAAGATGGAACTTGTTTCTTTCGAAACATAGATTCCAAACGCGAGTGGTTCATGGCACAATGGCTCAAAGTGGAGCCCAAACACTCCACACTCTTCTTTAACAAACAAATATCATTATCAATTATAGAAGAGGTGCATGCAATAGGTAAGCTAGGTAAAGCTACTAGCATGGCAAATATGTGTATCTAAATCATTTTTCAAAGAAACATTTTTCTTTAAACAATCTTTCAATTCTTTTGAAATCAAATTTATTTTATTTTTCAAAGAATTATTTTCTTTTAATACAAAATCAAGTTTTGAAGTCAAATCCTCATTTTTCTTTAAAACATATTCACAATCATTTTTACTTTTTAAAATTTTGTTTTCATTAAGTGCAAGATCAAGTTGGGATTTAAGCGAGTCACTATCACTTGAAATCTCATTTCTTTCTTGCAAAACAATCTCAAGTCTAGAAGATAAATTTTTATTTTTTTCTTTTAAACCAAGACTTTCCTTTTTCAAAAGTTTGTATTTTGAAATCAAATTTTCATAATTTTTAGCAAGTTCATCATTCATGGCTTGTGCCTCTAAACACTCATTGCAATAGGAACTAGTATTAGCATCTAGTTGAGTGTCCGAGTGTGCCTCAAGGGAGTCATTCCCTTGGACCATGAAGCAACGTTCATCGGACTCGTCTCTTCTAGATCTCCTCATCTTATCGATAATCTTTGGTATCTCGGGAGAAGTCAAAATGCTCGATACTGCAAAAGCTGAATCATAGTGAGAAAACACATGTAAATAATCTTTATGAAGAGATGCTCTAAGTGCTTTTAGGGATAGTGCATTGGCCTCTATATGCTTTCTATCTTTAGGATAGGATTCCTTAGTGATGGCAAAGCAAACATGCAAGCCTAGGGCTTTTAAATGACAACTCATAAGAACCTTCCATATGTCAAGTCTAGAGATATCAAATTTGGGAGGAACATCCAAGAGTGCAAACTATATGTGTGCAAATGCAAAAGATAGATTAGCTAACCAAGATCACACTCCTAGGTGGTTAAACCAAATATCAGGAGCATAGGCTCTGATACCAATTGAAAGTACACCTAGAGGGGGGGTGAATAGGTGTACTGCTAATCTAATGAACTAAATACGAAAATTAAAACTCTTTATTGCAACTACACTTAATGCAACCAACGAGTGTAGCCGAATTCCTGGTGAAGGGCTCTGGACTAACTCCTCTTGATTCCTCTGAAAAAGAGTTGAGGCGCTATATGAAGCTCTCGTGGTTAAGCACAAGTGAGGCACACACAAACAAGCCAAGCATATAATTATGAATGATCAATATGAAATGATGCAAGGCACAAAAGTAGAGAGAGTAAGAGTCAATCGATCAAACGCAAACACACGAATATGTTTCGAGGTTCGAGCACACAGCTCTACGTCCCTACCTTCACACAGAAGGATTTCCAATCCACTAGTCCACACAGAACTCCTAAACAGGGAATCTCCACTGAGAATTTTGGGGCAATACAATAACCGGGAGTACACAACTCCTCTCTCGATTATAAACACAACCTCTCACTAGAGGCTAGGCACAAAGCCACACAAATCAACCTCGATAGGCACAAAGCCAATACAACCAATCAACCTCTCACTAAAGGGATAGGGCACAAAGCCACCACTCCAAAATCAACCTCTACCCAAGAGGGATAGCACAAAGTAGGAGGGTATACAACTTAGTGATCAAAAGATCACAAACCAATTCTTTTCCACAAAAACAAAGATCCTATAGAAAGGATAGAATGAAAAGCTCAAGTGTGGAAAATAAAGTGTTTTGAATAAAGAAAATCACTTGGGAAAATCTCCAAATAGATATAGAATTTTTGACCAAAAACAAATTCCTAAAAGACTATTTTCTTTGAAATAAAAACACTTTAAAACAATTGAAGATCAAATCTTTGAAGCACTAAAATTCTTTTTAAAACTTGTAAAAACACTAGAGAAAGGGAGAATTTTTGCTCTTGGAAGTCTTAACCAAAACCTCTCTCAAATGGGGTATTTATAACCCCTAAAAGGAATCTGCCCGTTGGCAGTTGACAAGGCCAAAATTTGCCTTCCGGTCGACCGGCCAACGGTCAAATTTCTGACCGTTGAGCCTTCCAGTCGACCGGGCCCTGAACCAGAGAGCAACGGCTCTCTGGCTGGTCGACCGCCCGGTCGACCGGGGCAATCTGAGAGTGGGTTGCCTTCAGCCGGTCGACCGTGCGGTCGACCGGCCAACTGACACGGCCAAGTGCACATCCTTGTGCACGTCCGGTCGACCAATCCGGTCGACCAGCTCCTGGTCCGGTCGATCGTTATGGTCGACCGCCAGAGCCTGGCAGAAAAAGATTAGGAATGAAAAACTTGGTTTTTAAATACAAAATAAATCCCATAAAATTCTTTAAAAATCCACAAAAATAGTTTTAGTATAATACATTGATATACAAACTACTGTGAAAAATTTCAACACAAATTTCAAATTTTTTGAACCATTTTTGTGACTTACAAATTTTGCCTAAAACCAAAAACAGTATTTTCTAAAACTTGGATTTTTCAAATGAAAATCCGATTTTTTCAAAACTCATCCAAATACAAAAACATGTTATTTAAACAACTTGAAGCATGTTGTATATGGATATAATCTAATATACATGAAACATATATATATCCATGTTTTTGATATTAAATCCGAAAATATATTTTGTTAAAACACAAAACTCCAAACACAAGAGTAGGCATACCAAAATAAGTTTGTGTAAGCATACATGTATATAGAATAAATCTAATATATATTAAACTATGTAAACTTGTTTTGATTCTATCTATTCATGAAAACCAAGATCAGTTAAACCAAAAACCAATAAACATGAAAACTTAAACAAGTGTGTGTATTGTGAACTTGAGCATATCACACTATCTAGTCTTTACAAATGGATCTAAAATAAAATCTAAACTATGTACCAAAGTCTACTTGACGAACTCTGTCTTCAAGCCGACTCGATCCAAATGTGATCCACCGAGCTTGGCTCCAACGAGTGCTAGATATGACTTTGTCGCTCGGGCTCTTGAATCACCATGTGAGAAGCTCCAAAACTCCTTTGTTGAAGCTAATCACCTACTAATATCTTGGTTAAGTATCTGAAACTAAACATCACAAAATTATTAGTAAACATAACTATATGAGTTAATCATCATCAAAACTAGAGTGGAAGGCCTCTGGGCCAACACCAAATTTGCTGACTGGCTTACTGCCGGTCGACCGGACCGGTCGACCGCAGCAGTAGTCGGTCGACCGGTGCGGTCGATCGATGTGCACAAGCGTGCATGCCAGCTTTGGGCTGGTAGCCGGTCGACCGGAACGGTAGACCGTCTAGAGAGCTCTGCTCTCTGGAAATGGCCACAGTCGACCGGGTCGGTCGATCTGACAGAGAGTCTGCTCTCTGTATCCAGCTCTAGTCGACCGGGCGGTCGACCAACCAGAGAGTCGTTGCTCTCTGGATCTGGGGATAGTCAACCGGCGGTCGACCGCTGGGCTCAACGGTCTTGACCGCTGGCCGATCGACCGGCCTGTCAACCGGAAGAGCAATCTGGCCCTTTTCAGCTGCCAACGGGCAGATTTCTAAATGGGTTATAAATACCCCATTTGAGTTGGTTTTTCAACAAGAATTTTTAAAAGCAAAATTTTCATCTTCTCAAGTGTTTTAACACTATTTTTCAAAAGAGGTTTTAAGCTTAAAGATTTGATCTTTATTTTATTTTAAAGGGTTGGAAAATTCAAAGAAAAGGAAAGTCTTTGAGATTGTTTTTTATCTTCATTTTTATATCAATTCTAGAAGTTTTTCCAAGAGTTTTTCTTCGTGATTTTGATTTTCAGACTCTTTATTTCTTATACTTGAGCTTATCATTCTATCCTATCTATAGGATCTTTGTTTTAGTGAGATAATTGGTTTGTGGTTGTTAGACCACCAAGTTGTAAACCTTCCATTGATTGTGATATCCCTCTAGTGAGAGGTGATTGAGTTGTTATCCCCCAAGTGTGAGGTGATAGTGAAAGTGATATTTGGCTCCCTCTAGTGAGAGGTGGAGATTGTGTTGGAATCCCTCAAGTGTGAGCTGATTGATTTGTTGTTTGGCTAAGTGCCTATCCTTCTAAGTGTAGTGGTGATTTGCTTGTGCCTTTCCTCTACTGAGAGGTTGTATTGGTTGAGAGAGGAGTTGTGTACTCCCTATTGTATTTACCCAAATCCTCAGTGGAGGTTCCCTGTGTGGGAAGTCCTGTGTGAACGAGTTAGTGGAAATTCTTCTGTGTGAAGGCGGGGACGTAGAGCTGTGTGCTCGAACCTTGAAACATATCTCGATGTTTGCGTTTGATCCACTTTCTCTAACTCTCTCTCTTACATTGTGCATTGCATCATATTGCCATATCATACACATGCTTGTCTTATTTGTGTGTGCCCATACTTGTGTTTAACTAAGAGAGCTTTACATAGCACCTTAACGTTTATTTAGAGGAATTCAGAGGAGTTAGTCCAGAGCCCTTCACCGGGAATTCGGCTACACTCGTTGGTTACACTAAGTGTGTTACATTAAGTTTTTAATTCCGCATTATTGATCATTAGATTAGCCATACACCTATTCACCCCCTCTAGGTGTATTTTCAATTGGTATCAGAGCCTACGCTCCTGATATTTTCAATTGGTATCATTTGCATTTGCACACATATTGTTTGCACTCTTGGATAATCCTCCCATGTTTGATATCTCTAAAATTGACACATGAAAGATTTTGATAAGTTGGCATTTAAAAGCCATAGGTTATAAAATTTACCATGCCATTATCAAGGAATCCTATCTTAGTGATAGCAAGCATAGAGGCCAATGCACTAGCCCTTGAGGCACTTAGAAAATTACTTAGTAAAGAATATTTAAATATGATTTCTCATTGTGTTTTCGCCTTTGCAGGTGGAACATCTTGACCTCTCCAAAGCTTCAATTGCCAATCCAAATGGAGAATGAATCTAGTGGAGAATCCGAGCAACATTGTTACATGGTCCAAGGGAATGACTCCCTTAAGGTAAACTCAGAAACTCAATTAGATGATGGTGATGCTAGTTCTTCTAGTAATGATTATGTTGATGTCAATGCTTTGAATGAAGAACTTTCCATTATTTGTGAAGAATTGCTTGAAAAATATAATCTTTTAAAAAGAAAAATTTTGGACTATGAGAAGATTTGTGTTCAAAACTAGATTTGATTTCGCAAGAGAAAGTAAAGATTTCTAATGAAAGGGATTCATTAAAATCCAAACTTGACCTTGCTCTAAAAGAAAATAAAATTTTGAAAAATAAAAATGATTGTGAAAATGTTTTGAAGAAAAATAAGACTTTAACTTTAAAACTTGATTTTGTTGTAAAAGAAAATGATTCTTTAAAAAATAAAATTATTTCTATTTCAAAAGAATTAGATTTGGTTTCTAAGAAAAATATTACTTTGAAAAATGGTATGGACTCACATATTTGCCATGCTACTGTAGCTTCATATTCTAGCTCACCTATTGCATGCTTCACTTCTTCAAACATTGAAAATGATCTAAATTTATTAAAGAAGAATGTTGAATGTTTGGGCTCCACTTTGAGCCATTGTGCTTTGAACCACACACGTTTGGAATCTATGTTTCGAAAGAAACAAATTCCTCTTATGCATGCACACAAATCAGGGCATACACATGCTTCTCACGTTCACACTCATAATACTTTGTATGCTCATGTGTACACTTGTATACATTGTGGACGTAAGGGCCACCTTGCTAAGTTTTGTTATGATAAAATACATGATATAAATTTAGCAAATAAGTTTGTTTGGGTTAGAAAAGGAGCTAACCCCCATGGACCCAAAAGAGTATGGGTACCAAAGACCACTCTTATTTTATTTGATGTAGGTGTGAGCTCTCACATGACGTGAGAGTAATGGTGCCTTGAGGTGGATGCGTTCCGAGCTTAAAGAGGACAATTTGGATGCATCACTTTCAAGGGGAGCTTGGTAGGAGGACCACCATGGTTTGGAGATATGGAGATGTGTCTTATTAGTTTTGGTAACGATCTCTAACTCCCATTTATGTTTACATGCTTTTCATATTATTGATTTTTAGCATGTCTTGTTTCATGATTAGTATGTTAAATGTAATGATTAATAGAATTTTAATATGCATGATTAGTATTTGAGATCACCCATGTTTAATATGGACTTATACTTTTGTGTTCTCACATTTGTTTTAGCTATTGTATATATCATAGATCTAATGCATGTTCATTTATCATAATGATCATATAAGTTTTGTTTTGATTTATATGCTTCATGTTTTGATTACATGTTTAGATGTTAGTTTTTATTAAAACTTGGATATATACTTGTACAACTAGTGAGCCACAAATAAATTATTATATGTTTGTTCATGAATGCTCATTTGTACTCATTAGATATACTAGTATAGCCTAGTTTTGATGATTCATACATTTTGACTTGTATTCCATGTTTTTGACATGTTTTCATATTTATGTTAAACTTTATGTATATGTCTATTTTGTCTAAACTATTAGTTATATATATACATCCTTAAGCCACTTGCCTTCATGCATATATTTTTGTGGACTCATTCATGTTTGGATATGTATATATACTCTAGTTTGTACAAAACATACATATGCCTTAAAGATTAAATTATTTTGATGAAAATTAGATTTTCTTGTCTTTCATGTTTTAAGGAATTTCATATTGAGCCAAATTGCCCATTTCCTTGACTATGTCTTTCACAAAACTTGTACACTCATATTACTTGATGATTTCTCATGATTTTGTTTTCATGAGTATTATATGTGCTATATAGATTTTGAGTGACATTGGTTTAGTGAGTTTCATGTTTTATGGAATATATTCTTGTTTTATTCCTTACTTGAAGGATTTCGTACTAGTTTACAAGTTTATCATTAAACTAGTTGCGATATTCTTCATTTGGTAGAGTTTTCAAACGTATTATAACTATTTTCAAACTTATTTTTGAAAACCCCTACCCATCCAAGGGCGGTTGGTTGGGCGACCATTCCTTATATGCTCATTATTAAAAATCTATTTAAAACATGTGTATGAAATGGGTGGTAGGAAGTATGAGTTATACACTTAATCTTATTTTGTTTTCAATTGGTATCATTGTATCTTCTCAATTGGTATCACAATTGACATTCATTTATCTTGTATACTTATATTTTTTATATATGTATGATTACACTTCAAATAGTATCAATTTCGATTGGTATTTAATTTTCATATATATATATATATATATATATATTATATATATATATATTATATATATATATATATATATATATGCGTGTGTGTGTGTGTGTATGTGTGTGTATTTTATCTGTGCTTACTAAATCTGTACATCTTTGAGCACAAATTTTAGTTATGCTAAGCTTGATTCCTTAAATGAAAATTATATTTCAATTGATTATTTTTCAATTGGTATCTTATATAAGTTTATGCATCATTTTATTTAGTATTTCATAAAAGGGGAGAAAATTCAAATTTTACCTTTCAATTGGTTTTGTTTACCTTTGGTATTTTACTCCCACACTTTATGATGAAAAATTATATTGATTTTTTTAATTTGATACATATGCTCCTAATGAAAATTATTTTAAATTATTATATGTTTCATTTTCAATATTGGTATCAAAAATATTAAATTGATATTATTCTCTATATGATATCTCTATTGCAAAATGAGTTTAGTGTTTAACCAAAAAGATTGGTTTATGTTTTTCATTTGGTATCAAAAGTGTAAAATATTTTCAATTGGTATCAAGATTACTTTTATGTTTATATCTTTCAATTGATATTAAAAAAAATTTTGGTTTCTTCAAAATGTTTTGTTTATTTTCAATTGGTATCATCCTTTGGTATCATGATGTTTTTATGTATACCTTTGCACTAAATTGATATATTTTTTTCAATTGGTATCATAATGTTTTGATTTAATTTTATCCCTTGTTGATTTTTGTTTCGGACAAAATGGGGGAGAACATTTTTTAACCCCTTTGTTGATGATTGACAAAAAGGGGGAGAAGTATTTTAGTATATATGCATGTTTATTTAAGTTTATATCAAAGTTTATATTAACAACATGTGTTTTATGTTTTGTTGATATTGGTATCAAGAGCATGGATATTAGAATCAAGAGCATATTTTGTTATTTTGTTTTGTTGGTATCAAGAGCTTTTATTGAAATTTTTATTGGTATTAAGAGCAATTATTTAAGAACATGATTATTTTAAAATTTGGTATCAAGAGCATGTTTATTTCATTGTTTTATGCATGTTTATGCATATTCATGTTTAACATTCATTGCATATCTTTATAGTTAATTGTTATGCATGAGTTAAGGGGGAGCTTCTTTGAAGCTTAACTTTAATCCATGCATATATAACTCCATGAGTTTTGTCATCATCAAAAAGGGGGAGATTGTTGGCCCAGAGGCCTTCCATTCTAGTTTTGATGATGATTAACTCATGTAGTTATAGTTTACTAATAATCTTGTGATATTTAGTTTCAGATATTTAACCAAGATATTAGTAGGTGATTAGCTTCAACAAAGGTGTTTTGGAGCTTTCACATGGTGATTCAAGAGCTCGAGCGTCAAGTTCACATCTAACACTCGGTTGGAGTCAAGCTCGGTGAATCGCGTTTGGATCGAGTCAACTTGGAGGCGGAGTTCTACAAGAAGGCTTCGGTTTATTTACTTAAGATATTGTTTAGATCCATTATAAAGATTAGATAGTGTGATATGCTCAAGTTCACAACACACACACGTTTCATGTTTGTTGGTTTTGGTTTTCGGTTTAACCGATCTTGATTTTCATGAATAGATAGAATCAAAATAAGCTTACATGGTTTAATGTATATTAGATTTAATCTATATACATCTATACTTCATACACTTAGAAAAACTTATTTTGATACACTATTCATGTGTTTGGAGTTTTATATTTAGATAAAACTTATTTTAGATTTAATGTCAAAAACATAGATAAAATACCTTTCATGTATATTGGATTGTATCCATAAACAATATGCTTCAAAGTTGTTTAAATATCATGTTTTTGTATTTACATGTGTTTTAGAAAAAACGAATTTTCATTTCAAAAATTCAAGTTTTGAAAAATATAGAATTTGGTTTAAGGCAAATTTTCTAAGTCACAAAAATGATTCAAATGTTTGTAACATGATTTGATTTTTAATCAAACATATTTATATTTCAAAGATATAAGATGAACTGATTTTTGTGAAATTTATATGTTTTTATGGGACTTAATTGATAATAAAAACTTAAGTTTTTAAGTCCCAAAATTTACTGACTGGCTTACTGCCGGTCGATCACAGCAGAAGTCGGTCGACCGGTGCGGTCGACCGACGTGCACAAGCATACACACCAGCTTTGGGCTGGTGGCCGGTCGACTGAGACAGTCGACCGTCCAGAGAGCTCTGCTATCTGGAAATGGCCCCGGTTAACCGGGTCTGTCGACCGGACAGAGAGTCTGCTCTCTGTATCCAGCTCCGGTCGACCAGGCGGTCGACCAGCCAGAGAGCCGTTGCTCTCTGGATCTGGGGATGGTCGACCGGGCAGTCGACCGCTGGGCTCAACGGTCAAATTTTTGATTGTTGACCGGTTGACCGGAAGGGCAATCTGGCCCTTTTCAGCTGCCAACGGGCAGATTTCCAAATGGGTTATAAATACCTCATTTGAGTTGGTTTTTCAACAAGAATTTTTAAGAGCAAAATTTCCATCTTCTCAAGTGTTTTAACACTAGTTTTCAAAAGAGTTTTTAAGCTTAAAGATTTGATCTTTATTTTGTTTTAAAGAGTTGAAAAATTCAAAGAAAAGGAAAGTCTTTGGGATAGTTTTTTATCTTCATTTTTATATCAATTCTAGAGGTTTTTCCAGGAGTTTTTCTTTGTGATTTTGATTTTCAAACTCTTTATTTCTCACACTTGAGCTTATCATTCTATCCTATCTATAGGATCTTTGTTTTAGTGAGAAAACTGATTTGAGGTTGTTAGACCACCAAGTTGTAAACCTTCCATTGATTGTGATATCCCTCTAGTGATAGGTGATTGAGTTGTTATCCCTCAAATGTGAGGTGTTAGTGAAAGTGATATTTGGCTTCCTCTAGTGAGAGGTGGAGATTGTGTTGGAATCCCTCAAGTGTGAGGTGATTGATTTGTTGTTTGACTAAGTGTCTATCCCTCTAAGTGCGGAGGTGATTTGTGTATGCCTTGCCCCTAGTGAGAGGTTGTATTGGTTGAGAGAGGAGTTGTGTACTCCCGATTGTATTTACCCAAATCCTCAGTGGAGGTTTCCTATGTGGGAAGTCCTGTGTGGACGAGTTAGTAGAAATCCTTCTGTGTGAAGGCGGGGACGTAGAGCTGTGTGCTCGAACCTCGAAACATATCTCGGTGTTTGCGTTTGATCCACTTTCTCTAACTTCTCTCTCTTACATTGTGCATTGCATCATATTGTCATATCATATACATGCTTGTGTTGTTTGTGCGTGCCCATACTTGTGTTTAACCAAGAGAGCTTTACATAGCACCTCAACTCTTATTTAGAGGAATTCAGAGGAGTTAGTTTAGAGCCCTTCACCGGGAATTCGGCTACACTCGTTGGTTACACTAAGTGTGTTGCATTAAGTTTTTAATTCCGTATTATTAATCATTAGATTAGCCATACACCTATTCACCCCCCTCTAGGTGTATTTTCAAAAGCCGGATGATCGGTGTATACTAGTACCTTAGAACCTATCAGGTAGGGACGAAATTTGTCAAGGGTGAAAATGACCGCCAACAGCTCTTTTTCAGTTGGACGTCATTAAGAGTCTTACAGGCATATCAAATGACACAAGGAAGTCTATCTACTAGTTGGCCTAGGACAACTCCTATCGCATAGTCGGAAGCATCACATAGTCAGAAGCATCTCAAATCATCTCAAATGGAAGATTCCAGTTAGGTGATCAGATGACCGGTCCTAAGGTTAACTTAGTCTTGAGCTTTTTAAAGGCTGCCAAACAGGAAGGGGTGAACTCAAAGAGAACATCTTTTGCTAGAAGGTCATACAGAGGTTTGAAAATTTTTGAAAAGTCTTTGATAAAGGTGTGATAGCATCCAGCGTGGCCTAAGAAGGATCGCTTCTCTAGAACAATTTTCGGAGGTCGTTTCGAGATTAGTTCTACCTTAGCTTTGTCAACCTTTAAGCCTTTTTCAGAAACAATGTATCCTAAGACAATCCTAGAATTCACCATGAAATGGCATTTTTCCCAATTAAGAACTTGGTTCTTTTTCTTACATCTTATCAATACCAATGATAGATGATATAAACCTTATTAAAATCAGACCCAAAGACAGAGAAGTCGTCCATGAATACCTCTATGAATCGCTCGACCATGTTTGAAAAAAGGCTAAACATACATCGCTGAATGTAACAGATGTATTGCATAACCTAAAGGGCATGCGACGGTAGGCAAATATGTTGGCCCAAGAGGTTACACTCTCCAATTGTTTTGTGTTTTGATGATGACAAACCAAATTAGAGCTATTTTGTACTAATAAGTTTGTTAAGATAAGTTTCAGGGTTGTACCATGTTTAGAGACCATTTGCTTAGCTATTGCAAGAACTTCTAAGTTCCACAAAGCAAGGAAGGCAAATTGCACATAAAGGAAGGATCATAGAAGAGAAGGCACTAGCAAGGCATTGGATGGCTCAAAGACTTGAAGATAGCTAAAGAAGTCTTCATGTAATTTGTTTTTCAGTTTATAGTATGTTAAAGAATAGTGGATAGGTTTGAAGCTCTATCACACACGTTTTTTCGCACATGCTCATTCCAAAATAATTTCTTATAAATTATACAAAATATTTTGCATACAAGTTTTTGCCTACAAATACATCTTTATGTTTAATTCTATTCCCTGTTCAAAAGTATTTTTGTTAAAATCAAAATCCTCTTTATTTTCTTTTCCAAAATGATTTTTGACCTGATCCGGTCGACCGGGACAGTCGACCGAGTCTGTGTCAGTCTGGTCCGGTCGACCGGACCAGTCGACCGCAGTTCTGGCAGAGGCACGTATCAGTGTGCATGTCTGCCAGTCGACCGGGGCGGTCGACCGAGATATTATTTTTGCTCACAGTTTTCTCAGTCGACCGGGTCGGTCGACCGCTGGCCTATAACGGTCAAATTTTTGATCTACTGGTCGACCGGCCCAGTCGACCGATGTATCCGTTGAACAGTAACGGGCAGATTTTTAGTGAGCTGTTTATTTTTGTCTTTTGTGTTTAAAAATTCGTTTAAGGATATATTTTGATCTAATTACCTCCTAAACATCAGTAATTATGTTTTATCCCTAAACCCTAGCCCTCTCCTATAAATAGGGGTGTTTGGGGAGAGATTGGTTACAACATTCATTGCTACAAAATTCAAAAGTTTAAGGCTTTCAAAAGTTCTTGGTTTTTGTGCTAAATTCTCTCAATTTTCTGAAGGGTTTTCAAAAGTTTTTCTCTGATTTCAATTTCTTTTCCTTACACACAAAAGAGCTTCATTCCTACTCAATATTCTCTAAGGACCTTTGTAAGGGAAGAGATATTTGAAAGAGAGAGTTTGTGGTCTTTTGACTACCAAGGAAATTACTTGTTCTTGAGATTGTAGGAGTTGGGTACTCCATTGTATTTGAGATCTTTGTGATAGTGGAAGTGGTCGGAATCCTTCTGGGGAAGGCGGGGAGTAGAGCTGGGTGCTCGAACCTCGATAACATATCCTTGTGTTTGCGATTGGTTTACATTCTTGCAATTCTTACTCTACTTTGCTTGCACTTATTACTTGCTCATCATATTCATTGTCATACTTACTTGCTTGCATTCATCTTGTGATTCTTGATTGTAATTGTTGTAGCTTTAAATTTTATTTGCCCTTTGATTAGCATTGTCACCTATTCACCCCCCCTCTAGGTGACTTTTCAATTGGTATCAGAACTTGGACTCTAGGTTTGGCTTAACATCCATAGAGAGATCCTTAATATTTGCTAATCAACATTCATTCATTCATTCTTTCATCACTAGTAAACATGGCCGACAACATTAAATCCCCACCTAAATTTGATGGCCTCAATTTCCCAATTTGGAAGGTTAGGATGACTATATTTTTGTAATCTTTGGGTAGCTTAGTAGTCAAGTCCTTGACCAAACCCTATGAAGCACCCGATGGTGATGAGAGCACTTGGACCGACCTTGACTTTAAACTATATGAGGCTAACTCCAAGGCCCAAAACTCCCTATTGACCGCCTTGAATGAGGATGACCTTACACGGGTAATTCATTGCCAATCCGCCTATGAGATTTGGCAACACTTATTGGTCACACACGAGGGGACTTCACAAGTCAAGAGAGCTAAGATAGATCTCTTGAGGTCCCAATATGAGTCATTTAAAATGCTTGATGATGAGTCTATTGATAGTATGGCTACAAGGTTTACTAAAATCACTAATGGTCTTTCTTCCTTAGGTGATGACATCTCCAACGATCAAAAGGTGCGGAAAGTAATTCGGGCTCTTCCTTCATCATGGGAGATCAAGGACACCACCTTGAAGGAGTTGAACGACAAGGACGAGATGGACCTCATTAGTCTCATTGGGAACCTAAAGACCCATGAGATGGAGAAGAAGGCAAGAGAAGAGGCCACTACTTCAAAGAAGAAATCCATAGCCTTCAAGACTTCATCCACCAATGATGACGATGAAGATGACGAAGAAGAAGATGAGGAGCTAACTCTACTTGTGCGGAATGTCAAGAGGTTATACCGAAAGAACAAGTTCAACTTCCGGAGAAAATTCGAAGGCAAAGAGGAGCGGAAGATCATATGCTACAATTGCCGCAAACCCGGACATATCATGGCGGATTGTCCGGAGTTCAAGAAGAAAATGACTTCCTCCTTCAAGCCAAAGAAGCCGGAGGAAAAGAAAGCCTACAAAGCTACGTGGGATTCGGAAAGCGAGTCCGAAGAGGAGGTGGATCAAGCTAATATGTGTTTCATGGCAAACACACCCAAGGTAACCCCTCAATCCCTTGATGATGAAGATGATGATGTAAGTAAGGAAGTTCTAGTGCATGCTTTTGTAGAACTTTCTGAAACTTATGATAACAAGAAACTTGAATGCATAAAATTACAAAAAGAAGTTGCTTTTCTTAAGAATCAACTTGCCATTGTTTCTAAAGAAAAAGATGATATTTCTTCTAATTTCATTTCCATGCAAAAAGAATTTTGTGCCTACAAGAGTACTTGTAAGGCAAAATCTCCTATTATTGATGAAAAAGAAATTTCTCTTTTAAATCCAAAATGAATGATTTTGAAAAAGTTTTAAATGATTGTGCTTTCAATACTAAGAAACTTGAGAACATGTTTTCTAAAAAGCACACTTCACATGCTAAAATTCACAAGATAAAAATTCTCATGCTCATGCTCACAATGCTCATGCTCACAAATCACACACCCATTATGCTTTTAAATATGGTAGAGTATATAGATGCACATATTGTGGTAAAAATGGACATTTAGCTAAGTTTTGCTATGATCAACTAAATAGAACAAATAATCTTGTTTGGGTTCATGACACTAACCCTAGAGGACCCAAGAAAATGTGGGTACCAAAATCAAGTCTTAAATTGTTTGATGTAGGTACACACCAAAGCTCCAAGACGTAGGGAGCGGTGGTACCTTGATAGTGGTTGTTCAAGACACATGACATGGGACATCAACAACTTCACAACCCTATCAAGGTACATGGAAGGTGGCACCGTCACCTTCGGGGATGACTCCAAAGGAACTATCATCGGTATAGGTAACATTCAAATTGGTGCATCTCCTATTATTGAGAATGTTGTTTTAGTAGATGGCTTAAAACATAATTTGCTTAGCATTAGTCAACTTTGTGATCGTGGACTTAAAGTTATTTTTGATGATACTTCTTGTAAGATTTTTGATGTTAAATCCGATGTTTGTATTCTCACCGGTTTTCGTGATAATAATGTTTATATTATTGACATGCTTAATTTAGATTGTTCTACTAAATGCTTAAATGCTTTTGATGAAAATTCTTGGCTTTGGCATAGAAGATTAGGACATGCATCTTTTGACCATATCTCTAGGATTAATTCAAAGGAATTGGTGAAGGGTATACCTTACTTGAATTTTGAAAGACCGCATTTGTAGTGCGTGCCAACTTGGGAAACAAACCAAGTCTTCCTTTAAACCAATCAAGGATATCATGTCAACTAGGCCTTTAGAATTAATTCATATGGATCTTTTTTGACCAACTAAACTAAGAGTTTAAATGGAAGTAGATTTTGCATTTGTTTTGGTTGATGATTTCTCCCGTTTTACTTGGGTTTCTTTTTACAAAATAAAGATCAAACTTTTACTCATTTTAAAATTTTCGAAAAAGAGTTGAAAAAGAAAAGGGTTTTCCAATTTTGAGAATAAGGAGTGATAGAGGTGGTGAGTTTGTTAACCAACTCTTCATGACTTATTGTGATGAAAAGGGAATTAAGCATGAAATGTCTTGTCCTAGAACTCCACAACAAAATGGAGTTGTAGAAAGGAAAAATAGAACACTTCAAGAGATGGCTAGGACAATGATAAGTGAATATGACTTCCCTCAATATTTATGGGCCGAGGCCGTAAACACCGCATGCTATATATCGAATCGTATTTATTTGTGCAAAAACTCTTCAAAAACATCATTTGAAATGTATCATTCTAGAAAACCAAATGTTGCATATTTTAAAGTTTTTGGATGCAAGTGTTTTGTTTTGAATACTAAGTATAATTTGGGTAAATTTGATGCTAAGGCTTATGAGGCTATCTTTATTGGATATTCCTCTACTAGCAAAGCATATAGAGTTTTCATTAGATCTTCTCAAACCATTGAAGAATCCATGCATGTTAAGTTTGAAGAATCTAATGTGTTTGTTGAGAATGTTGTAGAGTTTGAACCATTAGGTGAAGACATGGAGAGACTATCCTTGAAGGACTCACCCGCTCAAGAAGAAAAGCTAGATCCTATTGGTGAAGTTCAAGAGGATAAGGAGGAAAGCACTCAACCGCTTCCTAAAGCTTGGAGATACGCTACAAATCATCCTAAGGAGCTCATCTTGGGTGATGCATCTAAAGGAGTCACTACGCGCTCCAAACTCCATGACCTATGTGGTAACTTTGCTTTCATTTCTCATTTTGAACCCAAAGGCATTCTCGAAGCCGAGACGGACCCATATTGGTTGCTTGCCATGCAAGAGGAACTCAATCAATTTGAGCGCAACCAAGTTTGGCACCTTGTTCCTAAGCCCCACGATAGACCAATAATTGGTACTAAGTGGATCTTTAGAAATAAGATGGATGAGTCCGGAAATGTCATTAGGAATAAAGCTAGGTTAGTGGCCCAAGGTTACACTCAAGTTGAGGGAATTGACTTTGAGGAGACCTTTGCACCCGTAGCACGGCTTGAAGCCATACGGATGACACTAGCTTTTGCATGTTTTAAAAATTTTAAACTTTTTTAAATGGATGTAAAAAGTGCATTTTAAATGGTTTTATTAATGAAGAAGTTTATGTTTCTCAACCTCCCGGTTTTGTTGATCATGTTCATCCCGATTTTGTTTTAAAACTTGATAAAGCTTTGTATGGATTGAAACAAGCTCCAAGAGCTTGGTATGAAAGGCTTTCTAGTTTTCTCATTTCAAATGATTTTATTAAAGGCAAAGTAGACACAACTCTTTTTACTAAGCATGTTGATAATGATATTTTAATTGTGCAAATTTATGTTGATGATATAATTTTTGGATCTACTAATGAGCTTTTATGCAAGGATTTTGAGAAAGTCATGCAACTTGAATTTGAAATGTCTTCAATGGGTGAGCTCAATTCTTCCTTGGACTCCAAATCAAGCAATTGCAAGATGGAACCTTCATTAACCAAGCCAAGTACGCAAAGGAGCTAGTAAAGAAGTTTGGGCTTGAAGGATCAAAGGCTTGCAACACTCCAATGGCAACTACAACCAAGCTTGATAAGGACGAACAAGGTAAAAATGTTGATATTAAATTATATAGAAGCATGATAGGAAGTCTTTTATATTTGACGGCAAGTAGGCCGGATATCATGTTTAGTGTGTGTCTTTGTGCTAGATTTCAATCGTGTCCTAAAGAGTCTCATCTTATTGCGGTAAAACGCATTATTCGTTATATTAAGGGCACTATTGGAATGGGTCTTTGGTATCCGAAAACTAGAGATTTTTCAATGACTAGCTATTCGGATGCCGACTATGCGGGTTGTAGAGTAGATAGAAAGAGTACTAGTGGGACATGTCAATTTCTTGGTAATTGTCTTGTTTCATGGTCCTCTAGGAAACAAAATTCCGTAGCTCTCTCAACCGCCGAGGCGGAGTATGTTGCCGCGGGGGCTTGTTGTGCACAAGTCCTTTGGATGAAACATACTCTCCTTGATTTTGATTTGCACTTTGATCATATAAAAATATTTTGTGATAATACTAGTACTATACACATGACCAAAAATGCAAATCAATATAGTAAGACCAAGCACATTGAGATTAGATATCACTTTCTTAGAGATCATTTGAGAAAGGTGATATAGATATTGATTATGTTTCCACGGATTTACAACTAGCCGATATTTTCACTAAATCTCTTGATTTTGCTAGATTTTCGTTTATTTGTGGAGAACTTAATGTTTGTATTATTGAATAGACATGTTTTTCATAACCCTTTTTGATGTATGACAAAAAGGGGAGAATAAGTTTACATGACAAAAATAAGTTCATTTGACATGTTTTTCATAACCCTTTTTGATGTATGACAAAAGGGGAGAATAAGTTTACATGACAAAAATAAGTTCATTTGGTCTTGGTTCCATATGAATTTATATGCTTTAATTTTAAAGATTTGTTTATGAGTTTTTGAATTCATGTATTTTGAGAATTCTTGTGTTTTAGTTGTTTTGGTATTTTTGGTATCAAGAGAAAATTTTTGTTTTATATTAGTTTCAATAATTGGTGCATCATTTCAATTATTGGTATCTAGAGCATATTCTTGTGTTTTATGTATAGCATAATTTGAGGGGGAGTTTTCTCCTCCCTATATTTTTGTTAATAGCCTATTTGTTTTGTCATCATCAAAAAGGGGGAGATTGTTGGCCCAAGAGGTTACACTCTCCAATTGTTTTGTGTTTTGATGATGACAAACCAAATTAGAGCTATTTGTACTAATAAGTTTGTTAAGATAAGTTTCAGGGTTGTACCATGTTTAGAGACCATTTGTTTAGCTATTGCAAGAACTTCTAAGTTCCACAAAGTAAGGAAGGCAAATTGCACATCAAGGAAGGATCATAGAAGAGAAGGCACTAGCAAGGCATTGGATGGCTCAAAGACTTGAAGATAGCTAAAGAAGTCTTCATGTAATTTGTTTTTTAGTTTATAGTATGTTAAAGAATAGTGGATAGGTTTGAAGCTCTATCACACACGTTTTTGCGCACATGCTCATTCCAAAATAATTTCTTATAAATTATACAAAAATATTTTGCATACAAGTTTTTGCCTACAAATACATCTTTATGTTTAATTCTATTCCTGTTCAAAAGTATTTTTGTTAAAATCAAAATCCTCTTTATTTTCTTTTCCAAAAATGATTTTTGACCTGATCCTGTCGACCGGGACAGTCGACCGAGTCTGTGTCAGTCTGGTCCGGTCGACCGGACCAGTCGACCGCAGTTCTGGCAGAGGCACGTATCAGTGTGCATGTCTGCCAGTCGACCGGGGCGGTCGACCGAGATATTGTTTTTGCTCACAGGTTTTCTCAGTCGACCGGGTCGGTCGACCGCTGGCCTATAACGGTCAAATTTTTGATCTACCGGTCGACCGGCCCAGTCGACCGATGTATCCGTTGAACAGTAACGGGCAGATTTTTAGTGAGCTGTTTATTTTTGTCTTTTGTGTTTAAAAATTCGTTTAAGGATATATGTTGATCTAATTACCTCCTAAACATCAGTAATTATGTTTTATCCCTAAACCCTAGCCCTCTCCTATAAATAGGGGTGTTTGGGAGAGATTGGTTACAACATTCATTGCTACAAAATTCAAAAGTTTAAGGCTTTCAAAGTTCTTGGTTTTTGTGCTAAATTCTCTCAATTTCTGAAGGGTTTTCAAAAGTTTTTCTCTGATTTCAATTTCTTTCCTTACACACAAAAGAGCTTCATTCCTACTCAATATTCTCTAAGGACCTTTGTAAGGGAAGAGATATTTGAAAGAGAGAGTTTGTGGTCTTTTGACTACCAAGGAAATTACTTGTTCTTGAGATTGTAGGAGTTGGGTACTCCATTGTATTTGAGATCTTTGTGATAGTGGAAGTGGTCGGAATCCTTCTGGGGAAGGCGGGGAGTAGAGCTGGGTGCTCGAACCTCGATAACATATCCTTGTGTTTGCGATTGGTTTACATTCTTGCAATTCTTACTCTACTTTGCTTGCACTTATTACTTGCTCATCATATGCATTGTCATACTTACTTGCTTGCATTCATCTTGTGATTCTTGATTGTAATTGTTGTAGCTTTAAATTTTATTTGCCCTTTGATTAGCATTGTCACCTATTCACCCCCCCCCCTCTAGGTGACTTTTCAAAATATACCAAAAAGACAAATGAATGTCGTTTACTTTTGGTCCTCACGAGCAATGGGGATTTAGTTATATATAGAATAACCATCGAGGAAAAATAGTAAGCATGACTGGCAAGACGTTCTAATATTTGGTCGATGAAGGGCAAGAAAAAATGATCTTTCCTAGTCATGGAATGGAGTTTCCTATAGTCTATGCATACTCGCCAACCAGTTTGAGCATGAGTTGGAATCAACTCCTTTTTCATTAGCAACAACTATGACTCCAGACTTTTTGGGTATAACTTGCACCGGACTAAGCCAGTGACTATCGGTGATAGGGTAAATAATATCCGCATCTAACAATTTTATGACCTCTGCCCTCACAACCCTCTTTTAGAATAGGGTTCAACCGCCTCTGTAGTTCTCTCGAGGTTTTAGCATAGTCTTCAAGATGAATTAGATGCATTACCACAGAGGGACTAATTACCATGATGTCTGCTATGGTCTGGCCTAAAGTTTCCTTGTGTTCATTACGCACATCTAGTAACTTCCCTTTTTGTTCTTATCTAAATGAGAAGAAATGATCACGTGCAAGGTTTCAGAGCCACCTAGAAAGACAAACTTTAACATTTCGAGCAAAGGTTTAAGCTTCAACTTGGAGGCTTGATGATGGATGGAACAGGAATAGATGTTGACACAGGTAAGGGTTCTACCTGGAGTTTCATTGATTAGTGTACATGACAAGAATAGAGTTTAACAATGCATTGATCTCTTTTAAAGACTCACCAATGTCAAAGTTCTATCCAAAATGGGTCAAGCATTTCTCCAAGAGGTCTTCATAACAAGACTCCTCAAAGTGTGACTGGTCAAAATATCAATCATGTTGATCTCCTCATGATCATCCATTTTTGTTATTGGGACCTAGTATGATAAATATGCAGCTCAACTGTCATATTCCCAAATGACAAGGTCATGACTCCATTTCCACATCTAATGATAGCATCAGTGGTAGTAAGGAATGGCCTCCCCAAAATTTAAGGAGAGTGATTACTGGATTCTTCATTGTTCAATGTCTAGGACAACAAAGTTTGCAGGAAAATTCATCGATCTTTAAGATAACATCCTCAACAATTTCCTTGGGGACCTTAGCAGACCTTTCTGCTAAAAGTAATATAAGATTAGTAGGTTGTAACTCCCCTAAACCTAATTATTTGTATACAGAATAAGGAAAAAGGTTTACATTTGCTCCTAAATCTAGAAAACATCGATCCATAACCGATCTCCTTTCCTAACTGTGATCGTTGGACTCCCAGGATCCTTATATTTTAGTGCAGTGGTTTGTTCGATGAGACAAGATGCTTGTGTAGCAAATGCAGCTTCACGAGGAATAGAAGTTTTCCTCTTAATAGTGGTGAGGTCCTTTAGAAACTTGGCATAAGAAGGAATCTGATTGATTGCATCTAAGAAAGGGATATTAATTTGGACATTTTTTAAAAACTTTTAAAATTCCCTCACAATGATTTTCTTCCTAAAGACGTTGTGAAAATGGGGCTTTCGGCATAAAGGATTTCATTTGATTGTCAACAACAACTTGATCATCTTTGTTGATTCCTTTGAGATCTCTTTCTCTTTTTCCTTGATTAGATTTTCAACATTGGGATCATTTGGTGGAACTTAGACTTGGTTATTCACTCTCTTATCCAACCGTAAAGTGTGGATGGCTTGGACTTCATGGTTTGAACCCGAACCGATTTCGAATTGGCTTGTTGGAACATTTTGAGGAACATGTTATCCATGCGGGTTGGGCATAGTTTGGCTAGGAATTATCTCTCTCTCCTTCCTACAGATGCAGCTAATTAATCTAACTGAATCTCGATTTTGGCTATCACTTGAGACGTAGTATGATTATATTGTACTTGGTTCTGGTTAGTTAGAGTTTGGCTCTGCATAAACTATGAAAACATGTCCTCTAAAGAAGTTTTCTTTGATTAGGAGGGACATATAGAGGGGCAAATGGTTTTGCAGCGTATTGATCTCACTTATGAAATTGATTATCATGAGGTATCCTTGGAATGATGGTGATCTACTATATTCTTGTCCTTGAGAAGATTTTCAAGAAAGGTTTGGATGATTTCACCATCCCGAATTGTATGTTTCACTGAATGGGTAGTTGTTGGTGTTGGGCTTGTGAAATATATTGAGTGCATTTGCTTACTCGGCTTTGATAATTGGTGACCCGGGGCATTATTTAACTAAGTGGTCTTGACTGTCACAAAGGACACAAATGGGAGATACCATTGGCTTAGATGGTTCAGGATTCGAAGATTGAACTCCCTTAGTCATTTCTAAAGCTTCAAGTCTTCATACTACTGATGTTTGGCATCACTCTCAAAATTGGGGTTGACTTGCATACCACCCCTGTTGGTGGCAGTTATGGTGGTGGGTTGCTTATCATCAACACTAACAGGTTCTCATTTTAGAGTGTTTTTTATTACCTCTTCAAAAAATCTCATGCATCATTGACGGTTTTACTAGTGAATGTTCCATTTCATATGGATTCAATCATGATCTTATTTTGGTAATCTAAGCCTTCGTACAGAATTTGGATCAAACAGATTTTTTTTAAATTCATCGTGAGGACACTATAGCAAAGGATCCTTGAATCTTTCAAAGTATGTGAAAAACGTC
Organism: Agave tequilana; assembly: GCA_038442645.1. Taxonomy (NCBI): domain Eukaryota; kingdom Viridiplantae; phylum Streptophyta; class Magnoliopsida; order Asparagales; family Asparagaceae; genus Agave; species Agave tequilana. The sequence goes on from JAVJIF010015856.1 coordinate 74,190, forward strand.
TCCCTTTTTTGTTGATGAAAGGTGTTTAAGGGTTTGACATACAAAAGCAATCTTCTGTTTGGAGTAAAACTTCCTATGGAAGGCTTCAGCTAACCCTACCCAAGTAAAAATTGAACCAAGCTGGAGAGAAAGAAGTCAAGTTTTGGCTTTTCTTTTAGGGAGAAGAAATAACCTAAGTTTTAGGGATCCTCTATTATTTGATTGTATCTCATGGTTCCACAATATCCTCAATTTCCTAACATGTTGGTATAGGTTCTCATTTATCAGTCCCCGAAAGATTGGAATCATCTGTATCATACCAGATTTAATTTTAAAATTTATCATAAGGGCCAGCAAAGTGATACAGGAAGCTTGGGTGGATCTTGTTGATATATGTGATCCTTTAAGGTCATTTGATGGTTTTCATTTGCGTCACCCATTTTAGCAGTAGGGTTAGATATAGTAATGGATTCTAATCGACCCTTAACATGAACTCACTTTTGCATGAACCCAAGGTATTGCCCTAAAGAAAGATTTTCTAAATTCTTGATAAGATTGTACACAAGATGACTCAACCAATCAATTTCAATCAAGTGTTTTCTTTATCTTGAACTTAATTTGATGGTAAACAATTTTTAACGACTAATCTTAAAAGAATAAAAACTTTCCCTAGTTAGACAGCTCCTAACTGGGTTGAACTGATTGTGGGTTACCAATCAAACCCGTCAAAAAAGGGATTCAGTCCTTCCTCCAGGTCAGGCACCATCGCAATGGCTAACTCACCCTTTCTAAGACAAGAAAGTTCCTCTTTGAAAGCTTAAAAGTATTCACCGGAGTCTTTCCACAATAGATCCACTTAATGATCTCGAAATCCTAGTTGTCAAGTTCTAATTGATTTTAAATTAGTTAAACTTGGAAAAACTTATATGCATTTGTGATTTTTTTTAGCCAAGGACGGGATCCCAACCTTATGTGAGGGGAAAAGCTCTTAAGATCTTTCTATGCAAAATGCACTAATGTATTACAATCAAGTCCAATCAAAAGTGTGAGTACATCTAGAGGAAGGTGAATAGGTGACAAAATGTGAAAATTAAAACTAAATTGCAACACACTTAATGTAACTAACGAGTGTAGCCGAATTCCCGGTGAAGGCTCTGGACTAACTCCTCTTGATTCCTCTGAATAAGAGTTGAGGTGCTATATGAAGCTCTCATGGTTAAACACAAGTGAGGCACACAAACAATCACAACCAAGCATATAAATATGATATGACAATATGAATCAATGCAAGGCACAATATAAATAAGAGAGAGAGTAGAGAAAGTGGATCAATCGCTAACACACGGATTTGTTTCGAGGTTTGAGCACACAGCTCTATGTCCCCGCCTTCACACAGAAGGATTTCTACTAACTTGTCCACACAGGACTCCCACACAGGGAACCTCCACTGAGAATTTGGGGCAAATACAATCAGGAGTGCACAACTCCTCTCTCAACCAATACAACCTCTCACAGAGGCAAGGCACAACCACACAAACACCACCTCACACAAGAGGGGTAGGCACTTAGCTAATACCAATCAATCACCTCACACTTGAGGGATTCCCAACACAAACTCTACCTCACACTAGAGGGAGACAAACACAATCTCCACCTCTCACTAGAGGGAGCCAACCACAACTTCCACAATCACCTCTCAATAGAGGGATACCAAATCAATCTCCTCAAACTAGAGGGATATCACAATGAAGGAAGTTTACAACTTGGTAGTTTCTATAACCATAAACTAATCTCTTCTCACTAAATAAAGATCCTAATAGATAGGATAGCAAGATAAGCTCAAGTGTGAGAAAACAAAGTGTTTTGAATAAAGAAAATCACTTGGGAAAATTTTCAAATAGATATAGAATTTTTAGACCAAAAACAAATTCCCAAAAGACAATTTTCTTTGAAATAACAAACACTTTAAAAACAAATAGAGAATAAGAATTTAAACCCTAAAACTTTTTGCTGAAAACCCTTAAGGAGTATGAAATTTTTCTCTCTAAAATCTTAACCAAAACCAACAATGGATGGGGTATATAAGGCCCAAAACAGAATCTGCTCGTTGGCTGACAGAAGGTCTGTTTTGACCGTCCGGTCGACCGGCCGGTCAACCAGCCAACGATCAAAAAGTGACCGTTGAGCCTGCCGGTCGACCGCAAGGTCGACCGCACCCAAAACCAGAGAGCAACGGCTCTCTGGCCGGTCAACCGCCCGGTCGACCGGGACAACCCGAGAGTGGTTGCCTTCAGTCGGCCGACCGCTCGGTCGACCTGCCCAAGGGGCTGGCCTGCGTGCCATCCTTGTGCACGTCGGTCGACAGGTCCGGTCGATCGACTCTGGGTCCGGTCGACCGGCCCGTTGACCGCCAGAGTCTGGCAGGGCTGATTAAGGGATTTAAAACTTGGGTTTTTATTTATCAAATAAATCCCATAAAATTTCTAAAAATTCATAAAAATAGTTTTAGTATAATACATTGATATACAAACATGTTTGAGTAAAATCAAACCATGTTACAAATATTTTGAACTATTTTTGTAACTTAGAAATTTTGTCGAAAACCAAAAACGGTATTTTTCTAAAACTTAGATTTTGAAATGGAATCCGATTTTTCCAAAACATATCCAAATACAAAACATGATATTGAAACAACTTTGAGGCATATAGTATATGGATATAATCTAATATACATATAAAGATATATATCAATATTTTTGACATTAAATCTGAAAATAAGTTTTGTTAAAATACCAAAACTCCAAACTCATGAAATAGACTATCAAACTTAAAACTCCAAACTCATGAAATAGACTATCAAACTAAGTTTATTTAAATAGTTAAAGCATATATGTATATAGAACAAATCTAATATACATTAAATCATGTAAACTTGTTGATTCTATCTATTCATGAAAACCAAGATCGGTTAAACCGAAAACCAATAAACATGAAACTTAAACAAGTGTGTGTGTTGTAAACTTGAGCATATATCACACTATCTAATCTTTAACAATGGATCTAAACTATAAACTAAACACTGTACCGAAGTCTTCTTGTAGAGCTCCGTCTCCAAGTCGACTCGATTCAAACGTGATCCACCGAGCTTGACTCCAACCGAGTGTTAGATATGAACTTTGACGCTTGGGCTCTTGAATCACCATGTGAAAGCTCCAAACACCTTTGTTGAAGCTAATCACCTACTAATATCTTGGTTAAGTATTTGAAACTAACATCACAAGATTATTAGTAAACTATAACTACATGAGTTAATCATCATCAAAACTAGAGTGGAAGGCCTCTGGGCCAACAAAAAGCACTTCCAAAACTCTACTGACAGGAGATTCGTAGGTAGAGTTAGAAAAATACCAACCTTTCTGACGAATCTGAAGCAAGCAATTTTTGTTTGTTTTATTTATTTATTTATGCGGCACTATTAGCAAGCAAGCAAGCTCATTCCTTTTGTGCAAATCTTCCTTTGATCATGAAAAAATCCCTGCAAAAAAACAAGTTGAAAGTTAACTCTTAGGGATGGCAAAGAAAAGAAATTAATTTTAAATATTTTTTTAAAATTTTTTATATAGAACTTGAAAAAAATAAATGTCGATTTTCAAAAATAGATTTTTCACAAGTCTCCGGCAACGGCGCAAAAATTGTTCACAATTCAAAAGTTGCAAAATTTTCAGTCGTTTTAATCATGAACAAATAATAAAAACCTAATCCTGCTTTGAAATCTTTTTAGGAGAATTATATAGTGGTAAGAATAGGGTTGAATCCACAGAAACTTGTTAACTTTGATTTTTAAAAATCTAAATCTAATTTTTTCTAGCTAGAAAATCTTTGAGTGAAAGTTAGAGTCTTGTTTTAGAATTAAACTTCAATTAAAAATATGCTTTAAGATAGAAAAATCACTAACCTATAAAGAAACTAAGAAAAGGAGATTGAGAAAGAAGAAAATGAAAAGATGAATTAAAGGCGTTGAAATGAAGTAATAGAAAACACTTACTTGCATGCGAGACGCACTAACTGAAAGCAAGAGTGAGAGAAGGTAGTGAGATAGGAAATTGGGAACCCAGAATGGTTCACAGAGCCTTGGGTCACTACTGTTGATGTCACATTGAAGTCTCCCTCCTCCAAATTCACATTGAAGTCTCCCTCCTCCAGATGCTATAAAAAAGAAGTGAAGTGGTATTAGAAGCTGTAAAGAGAAGATGAGATCATTAATGAAAGTAAAAAATAAATCATGAAATTAAGATAGTAGAATTGTGTCACAGAAGTCATAAAGAAAAAGTAGAGAAATCTTAGACTGAGAATGTGCAAAATCTGAATTGAAAAAGACTGAATTTCATTCATAAATCATCGTTACAAACTTTCAAGTCTCACGATACAAGTCAACACACACTTCTCTCTTTAACATGGTCTTTACAGCCCTCCAGAGTACTTTTTCTTCAGAAATGCCAGTATGTATAGGCAAAGGTAAAGGGGGAGAGCGTATGAATATAGGGGGAGTAAACACTCCCCATGATTCTCATTTATCTCCTATTGATTTTTCAGTTTGGAATTCAGATCTGATGTTATCTTCTTGATTTTTCAGTCAACCAACTTGATCTTCAACAATCTGGTTTAACTGACTCTAATCTGGGGTTATCTTTCTGATACTTTCTGATCTTCGGTTGCGATTTAAATCCCCTCAGAATCTAATTAGTTGGCTTTATCTTATCACCCTTATTTGATCATATCCTGCATGATGTAGAAGTTAAGACAAGTTAATTGCAATATTTATTACAAATATATATATATATAAATGTAATAACAAATATACAATATATGTGTCCAAATAATAATATAGATCAATTTTAACGGAATGAATCTTGTATCCAGATGATGTATGATTGTATTTGAGTGGGAAGGATTCGGGCTCAAATCCTTCTGGAACTACACAAGTCTATCTCAATATATACATACACACATACTTACATACATACATACATATAGATACACAAACACACACACACACGCATACTTACATATATACATACATACATATAGACACACACACACACACATACACACGCATAGAGATATAAAGAGAGATAGATTTGTGTAGTTCTGTAAGGATTCGAGCCCGAATCTTTTCCACTCAAATACCAACATTCGACATTCAAATACAAGATCAACTCCGTTGAAGTTGATCTATATTATTTAAAGTAACTAAAAATTAAAAATCAAATATTTTAAATACTTTTTGCCCATCCATCAAGCGGCGCAAAATGAATGACCGAAAGTAGTGAGTTAGTTAGATTTATATCTTTAGACATACAAATTTTCGATCCGGCCATTTGATCATGATCTAAATATTTAAATATTCTACAAACCAATTTTTTTAAGTTTCAAATGTTCTACACCATTAAACTAACCAACTCACTATTTAGGCCGTCCATTTTTTCCCTACTTGGGCAAAAAGCATTTTAAATACTTGATTTTTAGTTTATAGATACTTGAAATAATTTAGATCAACTTCAACAAAATGGATCTCGTATTTGGATGATGTATGGTTGTATTTGAGTGAGAAGGATTCGAGCTCGAATCTTTCGGGAATTATACGAGTCTATCTAAACACACAAACAAATATATAAATAAACTTGTGTCATTCCAGAAGGATTCAAGACAGAATTCTTTCCACTCAAATACAACTCTAATATATTTGAATGCAAGATCCACTCCGTTGAAGTTGATATACATTTTCAAATAATTAAAAAAGCATATATTTTGAATACTTTTTACCCATCCATCAAGCAGGCACAAAATGGACGGTCAGTGAGCTGGTTAGTTTAATGGTGAAGAATTTTTGAAATCTAACAAAATTGGTCTGTGAAGGTTTTTAAGTGTTTAGATCATGATGAAATGGTCGGATCATGATATGTCTAAAGACTTACATCTAAGCAATATGGATCTTGTATTCGAATGTCGCAGGGTTGTATTTGAGTGAGAAAGATTCGGCCTCGAATCCTTCCGAAACTACACAAGACCATCTCTCTCTCTATATATATAGAGAGAGAGCTATATATATATATATATATATATATATATATATATATATATATATATATATATATATATATATAAGAGAGAGAGAGAGAGAGAGAGAGAGAGAGAGGGAGAGATAGTAGTCTTCGTGTGAGAAACTTTCTCACACGAAGACCGTGAGAAAACTATATAGGAGCTTTTATGTGGAAGATCCGAACTGTTCATCTTGATCTATATACTTTATTTAGACTATCAATTAAAAATCACGCAAGTTCGAGCCTTTTTACCCATACAACAAGTGGTTACAAAACATATATTATATCACCGTAGAATAAAGATGTCACATGATGCATCGGTAAAAAAAGTTGAAATCGCGTGATTTTTATTGGTAGTCTAATTAGAGTATGTAGATCAAGATGAACGGTTCGGATCATCCATAAAATCTCTCTTATATAGTTTTCTCAGAAGCTTATTATGAGAAAGTTTCTCATTTGAAAATTTTTCTATATATATATATATAGTGAGTTGATCCCCTAAGAACCGTTCTTACGAATTCATGTGAGAACTTTTACGTGGGCCGTCGGATCTGATAGAGATCTAGTTTTATTTGATTTGATCTATCAGATCCGACGACCCACGTGAAAGTTCTCACAGAAATTCGTGAGAATCGTTCTTAGAGGATCAACTCCCTATATATATATGTATATATATATGTATATATAACTCTCTCTCTATATATGTGTGTGTGTGTGTGTGTGTGTGTACATATATATGTGTTGTGTGTGTGTGTGGTGTGTGTGTATATATATATATATAGCTCTCTCTCTATATATAGAGAGAGATGGTCGTGTGTAGTTTCGGAAGGATTCGAGCCCAAATATTTTCCACTCAAATATCAACATCTGGCATTCAAATACAAGATCCACTCCGTTGAAATTGATTTATATATTTTAAAGTAATTAAAAAAAAAATTAAGTGTTTTAAATACTTTTTACCCATTCACTAAGCAGCGCAAAATGAATAGCCGAAGTAGTAAGTTGGTTAGATTTATGTCTTTAGACATAAAATTCTCGATCCGACCATTTGATCATGATCTAAATATTTAAAAACCCTTATAAACCAATTCTTGTTAGGTTTCAAATGTTCTACACCGTTAAACTAACTAACTCACTACGTCTTTCGTTTTTCTCCTACTTGATGCTGGAAAAAAATATTCAAAACACTTGTCAGGCAAAATTATTCAAAACACTATGCTACCAATGGAGTCTTAGATGTTTGATTTGTGAGCACTAAAGACCAACTAGCAGACATTCTTACTAAGCCTTTGAGCTCATCAAGATTTTCTATGCTGAAGAACAAGTCCTCGGTCTTTCGAATCCACTTTGCTAGCGGGGGTGTTAGATGCATCAATGACAGCACGTGACTCATGTGAAACATGTGATCCATGTGAAAGAAACTCTTCATGAAATCAACTAGATCTTAAAATCTCTCCATGAAAATAGAAACACATAGGACTCGTACACCATTTATTTCTTATTCTCTCTCTCTTAATAAGTGTTTCCTATTGTTTCTTCTAAATCAGTGTAAACTAACGCTCAATGTGTGTCCGTAACAACCTAGCGTATGAAGGGGGAGATGGGGTTGTCATATGTGCACACACGCCACGAGCTGTTGAGCCATTGTGTAATATTTCTTATTAGAAATTTAATCCATTACAAATTTAATTCGAAAATTCCAGATTTTTTTTTTTTTAAAAAGAGAGAGATTTTAACCTAGAACCTCTGACGAAAGAAAAAGTTTGCAATCTTCGGAACGATTAATTATGTTTGCAAATAACATATTTTCCATTGGCTAGCAAGCGGAATTTCTTTCCGACCTCATAAAAGTGGAAATATCCAGTTTCCTGCATTTTAGACTCGTGTCTCTAAGTCCCTCCAAAAGCATCCGGGCCCGACGAATCAAACGGGTCAGGTCCAAACAAGAGGCGTGGACCCGGTACCGACGTCACCCGTCCCCAGATTTTTTTTCGGCGCCTCAAAAATATCTGCGCCCCGCTGCGGGCCCGAGATATTATTAGCGTTCCACGTGTCGCTCAACCGATGGTAGTGCCACGTGTAAAAGCGGTGCCACGAAGGATGGCGTTCGGCCCCAACGTCGCCCTTTCTTCGCCCCTCTTGCTTCTCTCCTCGCTCCAGAGAGAGGGAAAAAAAAAAGAAGGAAGAAAGGCGTCAGAAATTTCTCTTTCTTTTCTTTTTGTTCTTTTATCCTCTTTTTGCAAAAATTGAGGTCGAGTAAAAGGATTTGTTGGTGAAATGGGCGATAATAGTCCCCGAGATCGGGCGATCCCCGCCGAAAAGTCTCCGATGGGCAGCTCAAGCAAGGTGATTTTCTTTGCGATTTGTGATTTTTTTAATTTCATTTTGGTGGAAGTTGTAGCTTGTTAGATATTTTTGTTTCAATTTTGTTTTTAGGTTTGGATGTATATCATCCTGTATAATGCTGAATAATAAATTTATTTATTCTTTCTTTTGTGTTATTTCGTAATTTTTTGATGTGAGATGAGATGGGGAAATTTTTCTGAATACTAGTAATAATGTAAAGGACGGGGGAAGGATTATTGATGCCAGAATGATGGTTGATTTGTTTCTTAGTTACATACACTGTTTTTGTTAATAATGATTGATTTTGTCAATTACTTTATGTATTTGTTAAATGTTTGTTTTTTTGAGCAAAAGTAATGGTTTTTACCTGATATAAGAAAGGAGCCTCCTGCATGCATGTTCCTTAGCTTTGAGATCTATATTGATCTTTTTTTTTCATTTTTTTCTTTTAAAAAAAACATTATGTTGAATCATTAAGATCTCCTTTGCCGTGTTATACAAAAAAAAAAAAAAAAAAACTTGGCATAAAGGTTTGAGCTATTTGGGTTGGGGGCCAACCTTAGACTTTGTATGATAATGCATGAGAGGTTCTATTTTTTCCTCATCAAGAACCAAACTGAGGCTTTGTCTCCCAACTGAGGTTTCAAATCACACTGCGAGTTGTTAAATATTCATCAATCATCCTCTTTTTTTTTTGTCTCTGTATGCTTAGTGCAGTTTGTGCTCTATTGTACATTATAGAGGCTTGGTAAATAACAAATTTATGCTTGAATCGTATGTGAGAAAATGCTACGCCTGGGAATAGGCTGTTTCTTGAGAAATTTGTTTTCGTTCTATGGATATTAGTGCAATCATCAGAGCATGGCTAAAACTAAAAGGACAATGGTAACTCGTTGGTATTGTTTCACTCATTGTGTTTCCGTACATATTACTCGTATGACATCCCTTGCGAATTTATTAAACCCCATTCATGTGTGTTTTTGCACGTATTTCTTTTGACAGATTTTTCAAATTTACAAAATTTATCGTCAGTCATTGGCCCTCTATTGCAATATTTTAGCGTTCCATGGAACACATCCTCTCTCTCCCTCTCTAAATATAATGTGCACCAGGTTGAGAAGCTTGTGATGATGGCAACTGCAGGAAGGACAGCTTGTGTGAGCAATCACAAAAATATGGGGCTTTATTGTCATATTAGAACTTAGGCTACGCTGCTTAACATCACTATCGGTTGTGAGGTCTATTTGCTTTTTTTAAGTTATCGAAATAAATATTAATTCAACATTATTCTTGAGAGCTAGAATGTGGTGTATAAATAGTGGTGGATCTATTCTTGTAATGGACTATCTTAATTTAAAGTCTGCAGGCTGACTTCTTCACATCTATCCTTGCGGGTCAATCTCTAACTCTTGCACTTGTAGTAGCAAACAGAAAGTGGCCTTTAGAAGAGAGCACCGGAGAAATAAGCTTTACTGTGGGTAGCACTTCTAGTATGACTCTCCCTGAACATCGGCATGAATATGATTATGATGAGAAGCTTACATGTAAAGTATGAACCAGCTTCTCACTCTTGCTTAGTTGTGAAGGTGACCTTTGAGAGATAAAAGATAACGAGGCATGTGAACAAACACACTAATTCAAAAATGTAGCTTCTCTTGGAGAGTATATTAAACCACTGCCTTTTGCATTTGTCAATTTCAGAAAAGAATATGATAAACAATTCACTCAATATGCTAAATGTTCATGTCTTTTTTAACAATTCGAAGGGAAATATAACCTTGTGCATCAGTTACAGCCAAAAAAGAGAGTTATGCACACGAGATGTGTTGAATTCTCTTTTGGAGACAACATATATTTCTTCTTCAAGGTGAAGAAAACAAAGATATGTTTGTATCGAAATTATCTGGATCTTTAATACACATGCATTTATGAACGGGAAATGTTTCAGGTTAATTATATAATTTCAGGTTAATTATATAAGTCGAAATGATTAATTTATGTTGGTTATTGGAGAATTGTAGAAAATAAATTTTAAAAAGAAGTGCAAACTTTCACATGCTGTAGTTGTGTGGAAAGCAGCCTAGCATGATAATATGCTAGTTATTCATGTAAGTACTACGAGTATAACAATGCTACTAAGGATGCATGAAAAACTTTGATCTGGCACATTATTCTCACCTTAGTAACCGAGTGTATTTGAATGGTTGATAGTGATAGAGACACATCTTGAACTTTTGGAATTTGGTTATTGTCTCAGTATCAAATATTGCTTAGGTAACTATTCTTGTTTTAGTGTGATTTTGGTAAAATTGTTTGCCTATTTGGGAATACCAGAACTGTTTGTCCTTACCAAACAAATGTGGCATCTTAGTGTACCCTATTACTTCATCCAGCTCCTTACCAAACAAAATTTAGCATCTTACTGTAGCTTATTACTTGAGCATGACCTGAACATACATATTTCGGTTCCCACTTGCCATACTGAGATGAATAAGACTAACTACAATGACTGGGAACTCAAAAGTGAATGGGAGTTGGCAATGCGAAAAAAAAAAAATTCATAAACTAAATCCAACTAACTTGGATGCTATATTTTACATTGAGCGAACAGGATAACTGCTCTTGGCACAGTAGTTTTAGGATAACATAGTTAATGAGGGAGGAACTAAAGGAGAAAGGATTTCCATCAAGGTTAGGACTGTCATATATTTTTCTCTTTGAAGTCATAGACACAGTTTTGCACTTTGAAAGGGAACATGTACACATGCGGAAGAAGTAAATCCTTTTCATCCGTCATCAGCAATTGCCTTCTATACTGGAAATGGATGGGGGAAAAATGAAGTTGGAGGAATGTATTCATTAATCACCCCCTCTTTGATCATGGGTGATTTAGTCCTCTAACTTAGAGGAGACAAATGTAGATGAAGATTAAACAAGATCCTAGAGAGTTTCTTGCTTATTGAAGAATATAATGGTAAGGTTCACTACTTCAAACTTTCTTATGTTTGTTAGAAGACAATAATTGCGCAGAATTTGGTATACAAAAGTGTTTTAAACTTGATCTTCCCAACCTTTGCCTTGTCCAATGCTCTTAGCAATAAATGTGAATAGATGATCTTCTGGATGCAAACGGAGACCAGTTAAAATTTGGGTTTATATGATCCAAAAACAACAATTCTGACCCTTGCAATGGCCAAATCAAATAACCTTTGGAGGACAATTCTATTGGTGATGGACCTGACATTTTTGGATTGTTCTTCAATCTCGGTGATGAAAACAACTCTTCGAAGGGAAACCTAAGCTGTCCTCTTAGTTTCCCCCTTAAGGGACGGTTATTAGAGATGGTCTTATGTTGGACAAGTTTAATTACATGCTCACTATGGTAGGTCTAGCAGCTCCAGCTTTATAGGAAGCTGTACTCATGCGTGAGTTGCTTGCTGAAGATATTAACCAAGCTTATGCAGAAGATACATATAGTTGGTCATGAGATTTCTGCAATTTCTTATTGAAAGCCTTGTCAACTTAGTGTATTCTATAGCAAGTGCTGTTATGGTATGGATTATATTATCATCATGAAATTTCATTGTTGAGGATCTTGTCTTGTATTTACCATTGTGGTTGTCCATATCTTTGATGAAGCATCTTTGATGGGCTCTAAATTCATTGTGATGATCTCCCCTTAGGAAGATACTTGAAGTGGATAACTGCTAAGAAAGAGATGTAGGGAATATATTTCTGGGTATAGAAGGCTATCTCTTTCTATTGTTTCTTTCCTCTTCATATCTCTATGGATTTCTCAAATTTCCTTGAGTTTCTTTTGCCCATGAGGCCTTCTCTGAGGTAGAACTTATAAATAGTTTGATTTGTTAGGAAAGTTAGAATTCATTTGGTAGTCATCAGCATTTTTCTAAATTCGTGCACAGCTGCTTTTCTTTTGGAAATAATTATTTCTTGCGACCCTTGAATCTGTTTCTGCTTCTATTTCTGTCAAGAGTTTTTAGGAAATTAGATTACCAAATTTGCATCAAGAAGCAGGGATGCTTTTGAGTTCAATCTTTACCATTTTCTATCAACATTCTGAGTATCTTCAAATTATGATATGAAAGAACACTTCTTGGTTTTAGAAATTAGCATGTCCACCTTAATCGCATATATATCAACAATATCGTATCGGATATATATTAGGAATATCGTATCGGGTTTTGAGGTACCTGATACGTTATTAACCATCAAATATATGGGGTCGATATTGCTGATATTGACAACAGATGCATATGATATCGATACTAAAAGCCATTGGTTGATATCAATACCGAGATTTTAAACCATGTGATGCATGTCGCCATGTGTCTAGCACTTCACTGAACTCTTTTATGCGTGCCCATCTTTTGTTTGCTCGGAGAATGTGCATAAGGCAAGTATGTCATGCCAGCTTGGCAGACTGTATATGTTAAATCTTTTGTTTATTATTTCAGTCACTAACTTCACGAACATAGATGTGTAATTCACACATATGCAGAAATTGATGTATATAAGTTCATACAGTTCAAATTTGATTATGGTACTTGTATAAACCGTTTGTGTTATCTGCATATAAAGTTCATATAGTTTAAGTTTGATTATGACACTTGTATCTCTACTTGTAAACCATTGTCTATTATGTATATTACCCATGTATATATGTATAGAGGAAAAACATATATTTGAATACCTGTGACCTCATCAAGATTTAAGCAAATTGTTGTGTCTGCTACTAGTTCTCCGTGTTGGATTACAACACTTTGTCTGCTTCAACAAACCGTAACCTGTAGTATTATTTGATAGTTTACCTGTGATTAATTGGCATTCCTGCATTATAGTTCTATTTATGACTGATCAATGTATTTGACACAATGATGGTAGCCTTCCAGTTGCCAGACTATAGTTTGGCATGTTCTCTCCTATCTTTAATTTCTTGAAGATTTGGGTTGCTTCATGGAGACTGTTGCTTAATAATTCTTAATTGCTGATTAGGAAAGTTCTACACCTTAACAAACTTTAATCAACAGAAAAAAGAAAAATGATAGAAGAACGTCCTACTTGATAGAAGAACGGCCTACTTGCGGGACCAATTCCTTTTTTATGGTAATTCTTTACAAAGAAATATTGGTACTAGTTACACTCATTCAAAACTTGATCAAGCTTGATCATTGCACAATTACTACAACAACATGTTCAGATCTCTTAGTCTTAAAGGTTATTTAAAGGGACAATAATAGCCATTAGTGTAAGAAATTTTTAATAGGATTTTTT